>NMRB01004195.1:11338-27729 GCA_002633025.1 Notospermus geniculatus
GACATCACGTTACATTGATCAGAACATCTGATGACTGGCAAGGAAATGAATCCAGTGAAACTGATACCAACTTGCAATGGAATCAACTCCTAAATTCCCATTTACTTCTTTTGCATGGCATCATTAATCAAAGGTGTTGCAGACAATCGAGCTAGCTACAAATGTACAACTCAGACAGCTTAGCGACAACTCAAGGAACAATGGAACCATCATTCCCTCGGATCTCTGAAGATCAATACACCGGCAGGATGTGGAACGTGGGACCCAAAGGAGGGAGAGGTCATCCCTAGAGCAACTTGCTCCGACGTGAGCCTGAGTCGAATGATAATTACATGGGCACTGCAACAGCCATTTTTAACTTGTGGCTCAGAAATTACCAGTCATAGGCAGCTCTAAAACTATTAGTGGTAAAGATGCCATCAGTTCTCTTAGCAATCGATCTTCCTAATGTGCATTACGCTTGCTGCAGCACATTTCCTCGAAAAGTTCAAGACTATTAATGAAAACAATTTAGCTGATATAATTCAGCCAGCAATTGCTGCATCACACTCTTGGCCATTCATGCACGAAATCCATTGACTCTTATGTGACCGTTTTTGTGATGCGTAAGAGCAGTTGTGTTCTGTATCAAATGTGATCTTCACATGGCAATTTAGCAGAGATGTTGGGAAAGTACAGTGATGAAATCACCCACTGAAGTGCCTAAGCTCGTGAATTTAAGTCAATAAGACCAATAAAGACAGATATGAACAAATCCACATAGAGCTGCTAACGGGAATGTTTCCAGTGCAC
This sequence comes from Notospermus geniculatus, assembly GCA_002633025.1. NCBI lineage: Eukaryota > Metazoa > Nemertea > Pilidiophora > Heteronemertea > Lineidae > Notospermus > Notospermus geniculatus. The sequence continues at coordinate 12,131 of NMRB01004195.1, forward strand.
AGTCAGAGAATCTGTGATGGGTAGGAGTGACGATTTCCCCTTTTTGCACTGCTTTGAAATCACCCAAGCTATCTGCTGCTGAACTTGCTCCTGTTATGTACTACGACAATTTTAGCTTTGGTTGGGAATCCAAGGAATCAGCTCCATGGGGATTGTCCAATGACATCAATCATATATCAAACGAAGGATGTCGCTCGAAGTCCTTCCGGATAAAGCCCAAGGTCCTTCCTGCCAACATCAGCAAATACATGACACCAGCTTTCAATTCTGATCACGATATACCGACGTCTCAGACAGGCAGGGGATGATCAGAAGGATGAAGATGCTTTCCGGCTTCCCGGCGATCAATGGGGTAATCCACAGCATGCTTGTGCCATCACACATTTGACAAATGCTCAATCTCAACAGGGATTTGACGGCACACCACCAAGAATTTTCTTCAATTGCCACTCTGTGATGGAATGTGCTACTTGTTGCTTTTTGCCTCTGAGTTGTGCTTCTTGACTTGCTGATCATGGCATGAACGTAAAAGACAATGAGAACGACATCTGAATCCCCGGGAGGGAATATCAACAGAAAAAGAGCCTGCAACCGCAAATTCCCTGGTGGTGTAACTGACACGAACAGGAAACAGAGTAGATCTTCTTTGAACAGCAACTGAAAGCCGGAAACAGAGTACAAGGAAAACTCCTCAAAAGGAATCAACAATGTTTTTGTGCGTGTAGGGTTTTGTTTGTTATAAATTAACAGGAAGGAAACGGAGCTCTTTGTCTTTCCAAGCTCTGTCACCAATCAATACTGACAACGACGCTGCCAGGAGGCGCATCTTTATTTCAAGACAACGGGTAATTGATAGCTATTACATCAAATTTTCTTGAGCGACTGGAAGGATTTGCTAATCAGAGAGCAAGATGAGATGGGGAAGGCGTATAGCTAGATGCTTTGAGAAGAAAGAGGATTCAGAAGTTGCCTGGTTGAAAAGCCATGCATCATGATGCACACAAGATGGCCCATGTTCAAACTGAGATCATTCAGCAGTACCATTGTCATCACTACAATTTTGTTGCGTTTTCTTCGTTGCATGTGATTGATTTGCAATATTCCAGCAAACAGTTGAAGGAATGTGCGTGATAAAGCTGAAAAGAAATGATTCCAACAAGAGATCCATTGGGAGAAATGTTGGCAAGATGTCGTCCTGCAAAAGAAGAAAAAATCTGTAAACAAGACATTAACTGAACAGCCCCTTTCAAAACACATCATGTCATCCTCAAATTAACACAAAACACTGACATTTCTTATGAGAGACTTCATCTTAACTGAATCTGAATCATGTCCTTAACTTGAGGTGAAGTTTCAACACCCACATTAGATTGCAATCACATCGACTAGTCCCCAAGGGATGTTCTGGTAAGTTAAATAGCAGATTTCTTGATTAAGAATCAGCTAAGATGGGAAACCAATTATTGTCTAGCCTGAGGATTTTCTGATTAGTTTTGAGCAAGCTGTGTTTAAGGTTCTCAAATGCAGACGACAGCCACAGGTGGCAAAGAAAATCTTTGTAAAACTTCTTTTTTTGCTACCACTGCGAACACAAAATGTCAGAGAAAATGAGGTCTCCAGAGGTGAATTTTTTTCCACTGAAGTCTGCAGTGCAAAATTTGCTGGCGTGATCCGTTGCTTCAATCATGTTCAATAAATGTCATCGGGTAAATGAATCACACCTTGCAGGAATGGAAGTGCTAAATTGCCCAGGTTACCTTCGCGTATGTGCCAATATCGCCATTTGAAACCGTCAGCACGATCCAAAATCAACGCAATGTCATCGTTCCGCAACAATCACGTAAATTTTCCTCAGGGTGCTAATCAAAGTGATGCTAAATAAAAGATTAGCTGATCAAGAATCAGCCGCGATAGGAAAGCAGTTACTGCCTAGCCGGGGGAGTTTATGATTAGAAAGCAGTTCTTCAAAGGACCAAGCATCAGGGGCAGTTGACAACAGGTTGTGGCAAGACCGATGAAAAGCCAAACAGCACAACCTGATGCTTTTAATAGTAGCAGACAGTGGCAGAGGCTGCTTTTTTGGCAATGGCTTGATGCATTACAATCAATCTTCTGCTGGGTGTGATTCACAGACAGAGAAATAATGGAAAAATTTTACCTACTTCTTCAAGATACATGATAATAAGCAAGAAGTCAATCTCCAGAATTCACAAATTTTCGACCCCAACCGGGGTCTTTTTCAAGTGGAACTTTACAATCTGAAACTCTAGAAAAGACTGAAGATACATGTGTACTCATTGCTGCTTGGTGGCAGTACCCTTTACCTCATTAGTGTCCCCACTATTTATACTAGCATACAATGGTGCAGAATCCCTGGTGGCCAATTCAATGTCTGAGGACATCAGGCGTAAAGGCACAGGCCGACCAAGGCTTGGAACCTTATTTTCAGAGTTGAATCTGTTGAATGCTGCTTCTGCCTCATCTCCATCATGATATTACAGGCCTACTTCTGTCGGAACATTTGCAAATTAATGCAATATTCAGTGGATGGCATTGAACACATGGCACTGACAATGATGGTGGTAGGCCTATAGGCTCGGTAGAAGCCCACGGTGGACTCGTGCATAGTTAGGCCTACAAATTGGGGGGGGGGCTAAGCTTAGCCTGTATCGATTTCTGGTTTATACCTCGGGTACACCGGGAATCCTACGATGTGTTACATGCATGCAGCAAGAATAGGCCTAGGCCTATAGGCCGTAAATTAAAGCCAAGGTATGGCCGATAAGCCAAATTCAATGAAGTCCTTGTTGTTACAACTTCTGATGAAAACACTCATTGCCGAATACATACACTACCGTGAATTTCAATCATAGGAATCCTCGATGAATTACGCGGCGGGCCAAGTCCATGGAATTTTCGTAGTTCAAACTTTGAAAAGATGGCATTACTTGCACACATCTCTCACCAACGAAAAATTGTAGGCTCCTTTTATGATACAGATGAATGTCTAAAGATCAGATTTTTTAAAAAGAACTGACTTTATCCTAAACTCATCAACAACTTATTGTGATGAATTAAGCCATACTCTCAGCGTATTTTTATGCATTGTTCGAGAATGTACCTCACATTTATCATATTCTTCTCACCAATCTGATTATATGTAGGCCTACCACTTCATTGTCAATATCAAAATAGACCTCGCAGACATTCATTTCATATCGCTTAATATGGCAATCAGTAACCAAATCAGCCCTTCTTTCTTATCCTATCACCAAATCCATCTTGTCACTTTCTTCGAAATTTGTCATTTTCAGGAAACAAAGAATCCCATCCTTCCTTGAAGAATAGCTATTATATGTTGGCTTATCTTCCCCACGTTGTTGCAAACCGACAGAAAGGTTTCACCGTCTTTCACAATAGAACAAAGCTGAAATCACTCTACAAACTTCCTCAACTCGCAGAAGGAACTTTTTGTAAAAGTTGTCTTTACATTGGCACTTAACTTCTTATAGTCATTCCATCAATTTTCTGACAGCTTTTACCCGACTTTGAAGCAACTTTGTTGTAAGGAGTTGTAAACAAAGCACGATGTTCACTTCAAAGGCAGATGAAATGCAAAGTTTGAATTCTTAATGGAACATAACCGCCAGCCTAGCTAACCAGCCTAAATAGGTTTCATGGGTGCATTGTCAGTACAAAAGCGAGGAAAAGGGCCAGTTTACACATATCTAATTGTCTCTTTCACATGACTTGTGGGCAAACAATCATAAATGGTTTTAGCTTGAGGCAAATGCCAGTTACCCTCCATATTTTTAAAACATGCTTGTAGCTTTCAACAAAGGTGTAGAACATGGAAATGGATTGAAAAGTTTGGTAAATGTATTAGGTTAACAATATATATATCTAAGTTTCCCACTTTTCATCCAAGATCCATAGGCGCGTTGCCTGCACGGGTGGCAGGTTTCAGAAGTACAGGTTGCTGAACTCTGATATGGCATTTGCTTGCGCTTGCCAACAACATATCATCACAGCAGCTCATTATCATCCGTATCTTCGGTAGACAGGGTTCATCCTCCAATTAATGACCCTGGAGACCCTGAGGATGGTCACCGCACCCTTCAGCCACCCCCTAAGACGACGACACTATAACAAGCTACTTTAATCATCCTATCCTTATATTAATGTAGTATCTCTTGCCTTGTAGTCCTTAGACAGGATGCCATTTCATCTGATCCTGCACTAATAGCTGCCAATTCTTCTATTCTGGTCAGCTGAATTGGACAGATGGATCGGCGGGACAGGCGTGGGCAAGAAAGGCGGGGTGGATGGGAAGGGCTTATGGACGGTTGGGTGGATGGACATGCAGATGTCCCAATGGACAGACCAACAGACACACGTACAAATGACACTAACTCAGCTGACCAGTGGTCAGCTGAGTTAACGTCATTTGACCACTGGTCAGCTGAGTTGATGATAAACAGGAAGTCAATTTCCAGAATCTTAGCAAATTTTCGACCGCAACCGGGGTCTTCTTCAGGCTGGCACTTTCAAGTCGAGCAGTGCCAGCCTGAAGAAGACCCGATTGGGGTTGAAAATTTGCTAAGATTTTGGAAATTGACTCTCTGTTTATCATCATTTTGTGTGTCAATTTTTGTGCTTTCTCTTTCTTTGGTCAGCTGAGTTAGTGTCATTTGACCACTGGTCAGCTGAGTTAGGATAGATCGAGGGATGGACAAATAGAGACTAAACACAGCTGACCATCAGTCAACTGAGCTAGGAGAGATGGATGAATGAACAGACAGACATTCACCAATGTTCATAGACTAAAAGGGCGAACGTCAGATGAGCCAGGAACAATGGATGGACGGTCAAATGGACACTCACCAATTATATGACTAGACACAGCTAATCACTGGTCGGCTGAGAGCTAAAAAATAGCCACATTTCTGTTAAAAATATCTATATGACAAGTTCAGATGACCTTTGGTAAACTGAGCTAAATAGATATCATCCGACTTGTAGGATCAACAATAAATGTACCCATTGATATAAGCTAAAGAACTCCCCACGGCAAGTCAATCGCAGTAGGTGGGCGGATGGATAGATGGACCAAATAGCCACTTAAAACCTATATGGCTAATTCAACCTACCTTCCCAAAAATGTTCCCCTTTTATTGCAGAATCACAGCCAAGTACATGCCTATTGATAATAGCTACCACTGGCATGGTTACATGAGTTGACTGCTAAGGCTAATTGAAGGCACCTGCTAACAGAATATGGTAGCCTAATGGAAGCCAATTAGTCTCTCTTATAGATGGTGGTGAACAGCCATCGGGGAAAAAAAAACCAATAAGGGATGCAATCAATCGGCAGTGGTTGATGATGGTAATTGAATTCTTTACCAATTATTCACTAACAACGTGAATATAAAGAGTTAGAATATGACTGGGAAAGGTACATGATGACAAACCTTGTGATGCCACCGGCTGCAAAATCTGCTTGTATCGGGGCAAATGGTGTCACAATACTGATAATGGGGGTTTACACAGTTCAACATTTGTTGAAAGGTGTTGATGCTGAAATGTGTTGAACGTTGTTGAAAGCTGTTGAACCATCTAAACCCCCCTTTCAACACGATTTTTCAACATGTTGCCAGAAATAGGAACATGAAGCTATTTTGGCAACTTGTGGAAAAGGGGTTTAGACGGTTCAACACCTTTCAACAACGTTCAACACATTTTGATGTAGAACAGCTTTCAACATGTTGCCAGAAATAGGAACATGAAGCTATTTTGGCAACTTGTTGAAAGCTGTTGAAAGACCTGTTGAAAGGGGGTTTAGACATTTCAACAGCTTTCAACAACGTTCAACACCTTCAGCTATCAACAGCTTTGTTGAATCGTGTAAACCCCCTTTAGACCGGATTCCAGCTGATTCAGGAATTGTCTGAGGTGATGTTTGTAGACTGGAATCACTGGATTGTTCTGCCATTTGTACTCACCATTGGCAAACCGACAAGTTTGGTAAAAACATTTCCAACACCGTGAATCAACTTACCTGAAAAGACAGAAAAAGAAACAGATATTAAGTATATTTCTTCTTTGCAGTGATCAGGCACGGATCCAGAGGGGGGCGGAAGGGACGTACGCCCCCCCCTATTTTTGGCAGACCAATGATTTTTTTAGCAAGAAAAATTCAATCACATAAAAAATTTGAGTATTTTGCTCTCAGATGCCAGGAAAATGCATCTAAAAGCACTTAAATTGTCAAATTTTCCTGGGGGAGGACCCCCAGACCCCCCGTTTGGGCTTCCCGCTTTCATTGTCTGCCGCATCCGTCAAGCTGCGCCCCCCCTTTCTGTCAACCCTGGATCCGTGCCTGGTGATGGAGATCGACTCCGAATGGCACAGACTCGCATCAAAGAATACAACTTGCTAGAATTGTATGAAACTCTGGAAAAGTTGATAGCCATTCAAAAAGGGGAAAATTCCCTGCGAGTGCACTGGTTGAAGTAACCCGCAGCTAAACCTCAAAACACCTCCTATGATTGATATGGCCCTAAACCTTTACCTGAACCATCGCTTTCTCTCTTGGGAATTGTTTCCATTAAACTAATTCCAAGTAAATGGAGTACCATTATGTATATTTGACCAGAATGTTACCCTGCCTGTAGTTATCGCTATATCGCATGCTGGAGTATTAATTCATTAGGATAATGATTTAGGACTTCAGGGAATTCACGTTAACCAACAAAGAGCAGATTCAATGTGTGCTACTCTCTGCCAATGTTGCTGATATTTTGTTGAAAATGTCATTTCTATGAGAGCCATTAACGATAGGCAACACCTTTTGGCCAAGACTAGCTACTTGCGAAAATCACACAAATATGAACAACTTTTGACAAAGACACTCATGAAGATCATCCAGTTGTCTCATTTCCATAACAGCCATTTCGATAACAGGAAAACCTTTTGGCCGAGACTAGCTACTTGCATAGACCACTCAAATATCCCATTCCGAAAATTTTACAACAGGGACATCCTCTGGACAAGACCAGCTGTTGCGGGGATCAGCCTGCTGAAGGGGCCACGCTGAAAAATGCCACTCCACTGGCACTTTCCTCCCAGCTCATCCACCACAAGCTCGGTGCTGTATGGCAACCCAGTATCAACTCATTAATGATTAATTATTAGATGACACTGCCAGCCATTCAATATTACCATCATTATATCAGCATGCGATGAATCCTTAGGAAGAAGAGGTCACCGAGATGGGGACCCATCATTAATGAGACAGGTATGTAATTAGGTGATGTAAGCTATCAGGAATAGCTGATACAGAAGCTGTCTTGTAAGCTGAAAGTCTTCCCAGACAATGGAAGTATGCATAGACATGATGTGAGGCTTAGAATTTGATTATGAGGCTTTCTTTCCACGGTCAGGGTTTCAATATGTGCCCATATCAATGCCCTAGTCTCTCCATCTTGTTCCTCCTCACACAGGTGCGAATGGATGAGGAGGAGCTGGGTAAAAACCATCCTCCCATAGCAGGGCTTTGGTCTCGCTCCTCTTCATACACTTGTGTGAGTGTGAGTGGATGAAGAGGAGCGAGGTAAAAACCCCTGCTGTGGGAGCGAGGAAGGGAACCCCAGTTTTGGGGGAAAGGTGAGAAAACACAGTGGCAACTAGGCCTTGGGAATCAAACCCTGACCTCTTGTTCTCAAGTCAGATGCAGAACCACTGCACCACTATGATTCCCACGGACAAGGAGAAAAGATAGTAGAATTTTCTTCCTTACTGCGATCCACTTTGAGAGATGATTAACCATCAAACAGTTATTTTTCATCTTCTAATGGCTTTTCACACAGAAAAATGACAATTAATGAGCAGGTGCCTCAATAAAGCAGAGCAGCACCATTTAAGCTCTATACAATGGCAATGAACATCGCTGACAAATATTGACATTCTCATTAAAGTTCATCATTTCAGCAACAGATTAACTTTTCACAAACTATGCAGCAGCTGAGCTCACACATCTCAGAAACTGCAGATAACGATTAAGCTGTACATTCTGAACTTCACCATTTGTTGAACGGTAAGCCTTTTGAAAACAGCTTTGCAGAGATCTTGCACCCAATTCACAATTTTACTGTTGGCTGGATTATGGTTTTTATGACAAGATGGACGAGTAAACGGGAAAGCCTGAGGCAGCTAGCTTAATTTTTATGTTAAATTGTTAATTGACAAAGATTTCCTTGGGGTATGACAAACAGACAACTGTTCATTCAGTGTCCAGCACGAGCATCTGACAGGAAAAAACTTCCACAATAAATAGGGAGGTTTCGCAAGCGCCCAGTTAGGCCCTACGACGACGTTTATCTATTGTATGGGTATACCCAAACAATAGATAAACCTCATCGTATGGCCTAACCAGGCACTTGCGAAACCTCCCTATAGTCTTCAAGGAACTGTTTCCAACATTTAGTCAACTAGAATCTCCAACATATTACAATACAATCAATACAAGAGGTGACCCTGTTGTCTGGTCTAGACTATACTTCGATATTTTTGCAAATATAGATCACTTGATCAGCCACGTACATATCAATCAATGAAGGCCATAATCAGTTATCACGCGAAAGTACAAAGGTCGTACAATTATAGGTAGAAACAGTTGTATTGCGAGTAATGTAAAAGAACACGTGACTTTTGCTGAAAAAATCCATCTTCAAGTATCAGCTATAATAGTAGAGTGTTCCAATCAAGCATGCTTGATCACCAAAACATGCTGCCTGCAACAGATAGTCCAATTGTTTGCTTTTATTTCCCTCACTGGCAAGGGGAAGCGTTGAAGAAAGGAAATAACCAAACTGTTGCTTCACCTAGGGTCCTCTGCAGATTTCAAATGGGCTACATTTTACCTCGGGCAAAAAAAGATTCAGACAGCAAGGAAAAGCACCAGAGTGCCACCTATAGGCAAGGCAGGGTGCAGTGCCCTTCTTAAACTCTTTAATGAGCAGAAGCACTACAGAAATAAAGGTGGGCCCATTTATTCTGAGGGCAAATGTAAACACGGAAAAAGCTTTGTCCACACAAGCAGAGTGATGAGGAAGAACAAAGGATTGCCACATTCGTGTTCGTGCTCAGGATAAATGGAGTGATACAGAAATCCACTGTTACCAGCGAGATGACAATACTGATGAAATGTTGCACCTAGGGACAAAATTATGATAGTATATAGTTATTGGATAACGACACGCTCCTTTATTATCTTGAAATAATTACAAGTTGTTCAGATATGACACCTCAATTTCCCATCTTGTCATGTTGTAATCTATAGTTGGCTGCCTAGCTTCATGGGGGAGAAATATCTGTCTGGTTCCAGGAGGATTTTTTGCAGCTCAGCAGCTGTGGAGAAGGCTGGTTGCAGTAAAAATGTCTCCCATTCCAGCAGAAAAGAGGGGATTTGTTGCTTAACCTCAAAAGACTAGAGGCAACGATCGTTACACGGAATTCTCTTCTAGTTCTGCCTCTTCTCAGATTTCAATCGCTCTACATGTTTTAAGCATTACTTTGATGGAGAAGATTGTCAGCAACAGGAGCCAATTAAAAGAGCCTTGGTGTAGATTCCTGCACTCGTGATTTTTGTGTGATAAATTGAATCACATGAACTGCTCCCGGAACTGCTCCCAATTCGATCATCTACAGGTTAAGTCTATTCCCACCAAGGCCAGGCTAGCGGTGTCTGACTACTTAGTTTTGAATTTAAAAGTTGTGATCTTGAATGTAATGGATCTACTGGAAAAACTGACAAACCCACAAAAAATGACAAAGTATCATATATCCAGTGATAAAAAGATGGTGCAACAGTCAAACTTGTTAGTGCATTTAAAAGCCTTCAAGGTTGTTTCTTATCAACATGTGCCACCAGTTAACACTGCAGACATCGCAATCACTAAGAGATGCTCTCAGTCTGCAACATTAGGATACATTTTTAATAGAAAAGCTCCATATCAGCTTTCAAAAGCCTGACGTCGTGTCATTGTGTGGACACGCCATTGTCTGACATCCTAGTTTGAAAAATTTGGCTTCTTTTAGGTCTGAGATAGATTATCAAAAGAGATGACATTTAGTCCCAGATTTATTCATCAGGGCACACCTACCCTTTCTTTCTCGTGTGCTCCAACATGAACGACACAGGTTTTTAGAGATGTCACTTCATTTCCTTGCATCCCGAGGCTCCCTACTGCGCCCCCTTCTTGACACAACTAAAATTGCCAGCTACCTAGTCTCATCATGCATTTCATGGGCGCAGCCATGTTTAATCAGCCGTTGACCAATCAGATTCGGATGCTCTGAGCTGGACACTCGCCACCTGGCGGTAACAAGATTTTGTAGTCTGTTCTACCAGACTCTCTCCTGTAAGAGAGTGAGGCTGGTGACGCGAGACTACCAGCTACCAATAAGCACTCTGAAACAACTCACGATGATTTGATGAAACCTGACATTTGCAGATCACCACACGTGCTGGAGGGTGGTCAACTGATTACACAGGCAATCGACACTGGGTAAGAACTCATCCGCACGATTGTGTGATCTTTTATTCTACCGCTGGCAGGCTTAGCTCCTCGATCCAAAATAGACACCGAAAACCAATTGATCCGACTGCGGGGAACACTTCTCCATTGATTTCTTTCACTGGTCTGATTTCATCTCTCACCTTCAGCGATCCATCAACGTCAGAAAAGGCAGGTCTTAAGTTTCCCTGAACATGTGCAATTAGATACATGGCCATTGAACAGCAAGAATGGACACATCAGTAAAGACCTTGACCAATAGCTCAAAGGAACGTACCAAGTACCAACAACTGGGTTTTTCTTGCAGCATGTCATGATATGTCTATCGAAAGACAAATCTCTTCGAATGGCTCAACCACATCAGCTGTGAATGAACACCAGTTTCTCACCAACAATTTACCCTTTTATTGCCAAAGAAAATTCGGCTACTTGACGAAACACCAAGCATACCTGATAGAAAGGTGGGGTAAAAGGTACCTAAAGGCTGATTTACCCTAGTGGGCAAATTAGGAATCCAAAAAGTACCCTCAACCTATCTCTTTGGAACGAAACCCTGCCCTATGATGTTGACTTCTATTGACAACTGTGACAAATAGGAAATGAGGAATGGACAGAGATTGGCTAAATTCAGCGATCTCATCTATCTCCAGACAGGGAGGCCAGACATAAAGGAGGCAGAAAGGATTGAATTGGTCCCAGCCATTGCATCAATTGTTTGTTTCAAAACAGCACCACTCATTCAAAGCATTGACATCATCAGAAAGTTGCATTCCCAAAGAGCTTTTTGGTACTGCACTCTTGTTATAACTACCACAAAGTTGCATCAAAGAGCATTTTGGTGCTGCACTCTTGTTATAACTACCACAAAGTTGCATCAAAGAGCTTTTTGGTGCAGCACTCTTGTTATAACTACCACAAAGTTGCATCAAAGAGCTTTTTGGTGCTGCACTCTTGATATCACTCTTCCCTAAATGAGAGTTTGAATATCTCCCAGCTGTCTCTCTTCCCTAAATGAGAGTTCGAATATCTCCCAGCTCTCTCTTCCCTAAGTGAGAGTTTGAATGTCTCCCAGCTCTCTCTCTTCCCTAAATGAGAGTTTGAATGTCTCCCAGCTCACTCTTCCCTAAATGAGAGTTTGAATATCTCCGAGCTCTCTCTCTTCCCTAAATGAGAGATTAAATATCTGGAGCTCTCTCTCTTCCGTAAGTGAGAATTTCTCCCAGCTCCCTGTCTTCCCAGTCGCCTCTTCCCCAAGTGAGAGCCAACTCTCGCTTTAATTCCTCCCAGTCTGCCTCTTCTCCACCTGGTACCGTAGCCCTAGATCTATCGGTTAAAGATCCCAATAGCCTAAGAAGATAGATTATCTACGCGGTTAATACTATAGGCCTAGTACCGGTAGTATTAGTAGGCCATGCTACCCTCCTAAAAATGGAATTCAGACGTCTAAAAAACAACAACAAAAAAAAGAAGAAAAACAGCAGGCCGAGGCCACATGCTTAACAGTTTTAAAGGACAGAAAGTAGAGTTTTTATTTCAATTCACCATTTTCATACCTACAAGTTTGGAATCTGTCTCAGGTTGCCTGCCATATGCATCTCGAACTCAATAAAAAACACCCACTCTCGTCCTCCTCATAATCATCTCAAACTTAATAAAAAAACACCTGGCCATGTAAAAAAAATAGTTGGTTAGCATCCCCTCCCGCCATGGAAATCACCCCCTCCTCAAAATTTTTTTTATTTTTTATTTTCAAAAATACTTTCCAAAAAATTGCCAAAAAAATGATAAGTTGTAGGCTGGGATGCATAAATAATTAACACAGTTTTAATGGATAAAGTAGTTTTTATTTCAATTCCTACCTTTATACAAAAAAATGTATTTGGAATTACCCTCAGGTTGCCTTGATAACCATGGTAACAACATGCATCAGTCTCAAACTCAACTCCCCAAAAAAATTTTAAAAACCTCCCGCCCTCCTCAGAAAACTGCGAGTGAAAGGATGCTAACCAACTATTTTTTTAATGGCCTATCTGTCGTCTTCCTCACATAGCATCGCGAACTAAATAAAAAACACCTCTCGTCCTTCTCAGAAAATTGAGAGTGGTAGGATGCTACTATTAATAGCCTACTCGTAGGCTACCATATTTTGTTACACGCATTCTCCCACTATTCTACGTTTACCCATCCAACACCTGAAACTTGGCTGTGGTACATCTTGCTGATTGCATCGATGACGTATACTGAACACCACCGCCTGGACGACCCCAATACACTTCCCCAGGTGAGAGTTCCCCAAGTGAGAGATTTCCCTAAACGAGAGTACTCTCTGCGCGCGCTAGGTATTATTCAATTTTGGAGGAAAGATTGTTTGTGTGGCGAAAATTAATAGATTCAAAGATGAGGCGCATAGACCAAACAGTAAGGGAATAATTGTAAAAGGGAACCGGACATCAACTGAGCAGTAGAAAAAAAAACGAAATTGTATTCATCGGCGCTGGCACTCATCAAAAGCATATTCTCAGGTAAGTTACGAAACCATGAATTAACTCCAAATTTTACCAGCAACGAAAACTTATGCTTATCTTATCACGTGCGAGTTTCCAGTCCGATTGCTCCAACGGTTTGTGAGCTTGCAGCGTGGAAAGTTCGGCCCAAAAAAGTCCCAAAATCCGGACACTTTTTGCGAATTCGTCCAGGCGTCCGTAGCGGAGAGGACCCACCCAAATATCGCGAGATCTCGCAGCGGAGGGCGACGGGAACCAGGCTGAGTTCCTAACGTGCTGCACGGTGGAACTGGATACCGGTTTACCTATACCTGGAGTCGAGGTTGATCAATACCTCATTGGTCACAAAAATTTTCTGGTGTTTTTCTCATTATGACTCCAACTTCCGGTGAATGGTGAAAAGTCAAAATTTCTTCGAATGAGACAATCCCAAACATTTTCCAGCGAATAAAATTACCAAAATGAGTTCCACCCGATGTATTTTGTTGATATTTCTGATCTTGATTCCTGCTGCTTTCATTCTGTCCTACTTCGGTGATGTTATTCGAGTGGATATCGACAGGAATCCGTCAAATCACAAACTGTCTGCTTCTCCACCTTTTCCAAATGACCAGTTCGACAAATTATTCTGGTTTCTCCAGGTAGGCCTATTGTTTTGCCCGGTTGTTTTGTTGACATCCTTTTTAGCACATTTGCCAAAAGATTGGTAGTTTGCTGCTGGACCCTAAACATGCTATGCTACATATAGCTAATGCACAGGAATATGTATCGTTGAAGCAGAAGGGTCCCTTTGGGACCCTTACTGACAACACTTATATTACAGACAAGGAATGAAACGCCGCCATTTTGTACACAAGATACGAAGAGCCAAACCACGTCGCTGAAAAGTTGTCTGTAACACCACAATTAGCGCTTTCATCCACTCCATCGACCTTCCCGTTACATGTTAAGATATTAACAATTAAAAATAATATGAAAATGTCCAACGACATGTGAGCGCGCAGCAGCGCAAGGTCGGGGGGAGACCCCCCGAACCCCCCCTGTTTCTTGCGCTAAGCCTTCGAAAATTCTGACCAGGTTTAAACTGGTCAGTTTAAACTATTGCATATTCCTATTTGCCAGCAAAACAACCAAGAATAAAAATCAAAATTCCCGCTCCCCATGATCTCCCTCCGCGCATGCGCACCCCACTGACATCCCGGATGTCAGCCCTGGATCGTCCTCATTCATTCTTGGTTCCTCGAGGTGTGCGCATACATGTGCATTCCACAGGTGAGTACCAAGTTATTATTTGTTAGCAATTCAGCCAGCTTTCGCATGTTTTTGTTGCATGTTAATTCACACTCTTCCTTGCTTCTGCAGGCGAATTCGGAGTGTGGTTGTTTGGCTTCGGCTGCCCTTTCCGCGGACAAGTGGCCTCTGGCTCTGCTGTTGTGCTATTATTGTCTCTCTCGCGGCGTGGGTGCTGCCGTTTTTCTATCGCTTGCTTTTTGCTGCGCTTTCCTTGCAAATAGCTTTGTTGTTAGTGCTGAGTCTTCGGGTTGCACGTCTTCCGAAAGGAGTCCGAGTAACGAGGGCGTGTTTTCCCAGGGGTTGATTGGGCGGACTGTCTTTAGCACATTGTCCGAGAATCGATTCCCTTGTTGTGACTCTGGTAGGTTTCGAGTGCCTATTGCAATGGGTAAATCGAAACAGGCTCGTGGAAAGGACGATACCACACAAGCGTCCGTTTCCATGCGCCCCGCGGATTCCGAAGTGCCCACACAGCGTTCGTCTGGTTCGGGGTTTGTACCTCCCTTTAATCAGACGGCCCCTGCTTCCACCTGCGGGGTGNGGCCAAGGGTACACGTTCTAGCCCGTTTTACGATTTTTTAGGACGGGGCAGGACGTTTTGAGAACGACTTCAGTGTGATGGGGGTATAAGCTAGGCGCACACGTGCGGCAAATCTCGATGCGCCGGCAGGGGTGTTTTTTAAAGTCGACTGACCCGGATAAATGACGAGTCGACAGCGTTGGGTCAGTCAACTTTAAAACACCCCTACCGCATCGAGATTTGCCGCACATAGGCCTACAATGTGCGCCTAGCTTTAGAACGCCACCCGATTCGTCGCAGCAGTCCGTGTCACAGTCCAAAACAGGCCCCCGTCGTGCCCGTGTAACGTTTTTGAATGTTCCCCATCTGTGAGTGTTCCCCTGGCGGAATAAGCTGCGACTTTACAACAGGGGACACGCAGATAAATGCATGAGAGGCGGGAGCAGGGGGCACGGGGAGTCATACATCTAACCACGGCAGTTGCAGAACTCAGCCAGGGTCCAAAAACCATCTAAAAAGAGTATTTTCCTACCTCGTGAGGATGAGGATTGTTCCGCCTATTCCCGCTGGAAGTTCCTGACCTTAGGATTGACTGCGAGGCTTTGATTGGTTTCTCTGCGAAATCTGTACTGGATGTGGTAGCACCAGAAAGCTTGTACGGCGGTGGCATGACACCTTTAGATGTCATGGGTCTGAAATAAAATG
>NMRB01004195.1:29326-43010 GCA_002633025.1 Notospermus geniculatus
GTGACCGGCCCCCCGTATTCCAAAATCCTGGATCCGCCCCTGCTATGGAATAAATCATGCGCTTCAGTGATGACAACGGGGTAGTGTGGTGACGCGACCAATGGACGCCTAAAAATAAGCCTGTACAGATACGAAATTCACGCAATATGCCTCACACCAAATTTACTAGGCCTATAACATACTAAGTATATACAACATGCACAAACCCATTGCGTTATGAACAAGTACAGTTTTTTTTCAATGGGAACACAATGTCTGTTCAAGACCATTAAACAGCGTTGACGTACCTGCAAGGGCCATGGCAGTATGGGGTCTCGGCGGTGGTGCTGGTACAAATTTAACGTGAGGGGTCTCTGAAATTTCACCAACAGGCGTAGGGGGACCAGATGGTTTCCAATTAGGTCCTGGGGTTTTACTTCTGCAAGGCTGTAACTTTGTGTTCAGTTCCTCTTGAATGTTAAGGGCAGTCAGTAACTCCAGGCACTTTGCTCTGTCCTTCGCGTCTGCTTTTTTATAAAAGCTTTCTAAATATTTTATGAATCCTGGTGAAAGGTTGTCTGCTCCGAACTGAAAAGTACAGAGTATTGGGACTTTCGATGAAAAGCTAACAATGAAAAGGGGACGAACAGGGCCTTTTGACCTCCCATCTGAGCTGAAATTCTGTCCCTTTTTATTGTGGATGTGACAGAGATGCTAATTGCGAAGGAAGAGATTACTGTCATTTTTACAATTTAACGCATTTCTGAGATAACCGGGTGCGGAATCCACAGGCCTACCCACAGACCCATACGTACCATATTTGCACATAAAGCTAACATGCATGTGCGGTCTTAATCGGGCCTTTGTAAACAAACCGACATGTATACCGCTACATGTATGTAAAGACAGAAAAATCGGTAATATACTGCTAAATATAAGAAAACCTACCCTAGTTTCAGCTGTCATATAATTCATAGTTCTGGTCCCCAACTTGGGGGCTAAACTATAGGCTAGCGCCCCAGAAGCCATTTTGACTCTTGTTCTCACGCTCTGTATCACATAAAATCCGAATGCTATTGCTGGTCAACACTCTCCAAGTCGGTGTTCAAGTTGTGCGTGCGCCGCCACTATTCGGTTGTCAATGAAGCGCTTTGCGTTGCTAAGAC
This sequence comes from Notospermus geniculatus, assembly GCA_002633025.1. Lineage (NCBI taxonomy): Eukaryota > Metazoa > Nemertea > Pilidiophora > Heteronemertea > Lineidae > Notospermus > Notospermus geniculatus. Next base: position 30,472 of record NMRB01004195.1, read on the forward strand.
GCATTAAAGAGGATATGACATGGTCTAATCGGTTTTAAGTAGAGATGAATGGCCTTTACCGTTCAATAAACAGTGATCAAATTGAAAAGGAAAGTGCCATGTATCAGAATGGGCCGTGATATTTATTAGCTTGTCACAACTCATTGCCCCGCAAATGAGATTTGATGGGTGTGGGATTAGCCTAGGAATCAAATGAGTCGACCAATGAGAGCACCGAGCAACCGGTAACCAAGCTGGTCTGAGACACTTTTTCATTGGCCGAGCGATTCGTAGCCATGGTAGCACAAGAACATCCGTTGCCAACGGGCCAAACAGTTCTGAAAGCAGCGTGCTGATAAACTGTAAAACTCGCGCCAGGCCCAGACGCCATCTGTTGACCAACCGCGGCGACTTCCACGAAGTAAAGCAGTTGTGGAGAGCGAGTAAACCGGAGGGAGCGCGATACACAACTGCGTAGGGAGTTTAACCATACCCGTGAATTTCACGGGTCACAGCAAGTTTCCGATCAGCAGCAAAACAATTATCGACTGCTGTGAAAAAAATGTCCTATAACTGGTTTCCACCCTGAGGGTATGAAAGGATACAGCGGAGATAGGTCACATTCAGATAGAGTGTTTTCACCAGGCAGTAGTGCCAACTATACAATGAATGCACGCACTATCATTTTTTACGTCGCTTTGGGCTAATATTGGAAAAAAAGTACATGTATTCATAGGAACATGAACTCCGATCTCAAATACCATCAAGATATTTGTAGTGGGTGGAAGTTCTCCGTTCCATTCCAAAGCGTTTTCCGTGTCAGATTGTGTATTTACTTCAGTCGATAAGTCCGCTAAGCAGCCATAATTACCGTGCCAAAGGAAGATATTTTTCAAATCATGTCGAAGCTATCGGAAAATTCTTGATCTCAATCAATTCTGCCCCCGAATTAACAAGAGTGGCTCTGAGGTGTAGGTCTCGCTGCGCTGAACCCAACACAAATGCCAAATGCATGGGCATTAATCCACACTTCACGGAGGCAAATAGCGGGAACTCATGTTCAGGCAGCAGAGCGCATGAAATTACCTCTCCAGTGACAATTCCCCAGGGGGCAGTTTTTCAAGCTGCATCATGTCGACATGTGGTATTGCAGCAATATTAACAGACTCCATGTAAATTAATATTTGGTTTATTTTTGCTCAACATTTTAATCCATACATATCATTCTTTCATTCATCATAACGCGACAGTTTCCTCGTTGGCCTATAGCATGACGCACAAATTCAGCTAGGCCTATGTCATCTTCGATAATCCAATGTTCAAATATCAAACCAAAACGAACACCAAGTCTGACTAGGCCTAGGCCTATCCTAGGACTGAGAATCCCTGTGTCCCTGTCTGAAAATGCCAACCGCTATAAAAAGCACAGGAAACACTTTCAGGGTAACCCTTTCCAGGATAACGGCCGTAACTTAAACGTGTTTTTCATGCAGATTTCTGCCGCAAAATGGAAAAAAGAGTTGTTGCTCCGCTCAGCACCACAATACGCCCATCTTTTCCTCAAAAGTAGCCTACTTACCTCTCGTTCACACTCCAGTTGCATTCACAACTCGGTCCCGCCTTACAGAGCACACGGTAGCCTAGCCTACTTCACAACAAAGTTCCACAAAAAAACTTTTCAGTTACTGCAATACGTGTTGCTAACCTTGTGAGCCTGGTGTGGAAAACAATGCAACGTCGCCACAATGTATCTATGACGTCAGCTCATTGCTCCGTTCATGACCAATCAGACGTTCGCAGTGTGATCAACTATTTTATTGATCTTGCTACTAAAAACCATTGAAAACGAAAACCTCGCTGAGAGCAGACTGTAGGTTACATTAAATATTCACGATTTCCATACAATCGGAATTCGGTATCGCCAATTCTCGTGGTTATTATCAACCCCTAATAAAAGTAGGGCAGGACATTCCCCCCGGGACATTCCCCACGGGACAGGACATTCCCCGTAACTGAGCCGTTGGCAGGCGGCTTCGGTACAGCCAAACTGATAGAAATATGTCACAGACGACGCCCTGTGCTAGAATCTCTCTCATGAAGCGATCAGTGAGTGCTTATCACATTGATTTCAATCGAAAAGATAGTGTTCAATATTCATTCATTCGAATTTGCCGCACTACATCAGCGCCATCTGTACTCCGGACGGTGAAGCTTGTAGAGTGGTTCTTATCCTTGCTGCTCCCGGCAAAGACGGGAACCAGTCTAGTAAGCTTGCCGAACATTGAGGGAAGATCAGCCAATTGGCTCTGACGTACACGCAAATTTTGTTGTCCGCTGCTGTTGTTTTAGGCCTCAAAATGACAATTTCCCCCGGCGGGACGGGCTCAAAGAGCGTTGTAAAGATAATGGCGAATATTTTCATTTCGTTCATTGGGGCTGGTGTCCTTGGTTTGCCGTATGCTTTTAGAGAGGTAAGATTTTTTGGTCGATTTTCGCCGCCGTCCGTCTCCGACTCCGTCCCGTGCATGCGTGTCCACGTCGTCGTCATGCACTGTATGTATACATAGGCCTAGGCCTATGGCCGGCTATGCATACAGATTGCATGCATCGAATTTTGGTTGTGGTGGTTTTCATGACATGACGTGTTTGGGCAAGAGCAAATTGAGCATTGTTCAGTTTTTTCCACCTCGTCCGGACTCCCAAATCACATTATTAGGCCTAGGCGTAGCCGTAGGCCTAGGCCTATTTAATTATTTAGCCTACCCTAGCTCATGTAGCTAGCACCTCGCCCTAGCCTAGCATAGCCATAGCCATAGGCTAGGCCTGTAGGGCCTACCAACTGTCGTACTTGTCTTAGGCCTAGGCAATCTAGGCGTATTTCCTTGAATTTTGATTGATGAATTTTAGCCTAGCTCAGTGCTGGCTGTGTAGGCCAACTCTTAACTGTGTACTCTCCCCATTTTAAATTTCAGGCGGGTGTAATTGAGGGCATTTTAGTCATGACAGCAGTTGGAATAATAAGGTTGGTGAGGCCAGAATTTCCAAAAAAAAAAAATTAAAACATCTTGCTAGAATCTTCCTTTTCAATCCTTACAATTTTTTTCATATCTTGATTTTCAGTGTGAAAGCCATGCTTCTGATCATTGATTGTAAATACAAACTTATACGGAAGCATGAGGCTTCACCACCTAAGATTAAGAAAGATCCTGGTGGTAATGATAAGGCACTGATAATTGATGTGTCGAAGGAGAAAGCATCCGGAGAAGAAAAGCAGGATCTCCTTAGTGAACAGAATGGACCAGTTGTCAAAGAGGAACCAAGAATTCCACAGGTAGGCCTAAATTGTGTGGTGTTGCATGGTAACACATTTTGGCCAATGTGCTGGGCTGTGGCCACAAATCACTTTATTTTTCTGTGGGAGTTTCAGATTTGGAGGACACAACTTGTTCAAAATTTTTATGGTGATATAGGTCCTCAGTGAACACAGTTTTCCATGGTATGAAAATTCCTCTCAGATGCAACAACCCTGCCAATTGACTTATTCTGAGATTCTACATGTAGTTGTACCAATTAAAAACAACTGTAGTTATCAGTGGCTGAACAGTCCTTCTAAACAAGATCAATAATTGTCCTTGTCAACAGAGCAGATGTTGTCTCAAAATCAATTGTTTACAATGTGCTGCGACTAACACAATGGATGACACGATGATACTGCCATGTTCAATTACAGGGCAGCTTGAGAACAACTGAATCAACATTGCATGCAGTATACCTCTGGTTCTAACATAAATACATGACTCGGCCATGAATTTTTTATTCTAATCAATGCTTCATACTGGTGTTTACTCTGTTGTACTCTCAACAACCATAGTACCGGTACCTTATCTGGATACGTTCTAAATGAAGGGACCGACTTACATGTACTTAATGTATCAATGATACATACATGTAATACATGTACATGTACATGTATAAACGGGTCCTGACCTTCAGTGAAAAGTGCCTCTATGCTGGTTGAAAGCCATTACCAATCACCATTATTAATAGGTATTCATTAGAAAGCTTTCACTGAATAGCCAGCGTTGCTTTTGAAAATATCAGTCTTGTTTTCTCTCCAGTTGTATTTTTGCCCCTGCAGTTCAATGTCACCAAGTACCCTTGATATCTATAAATGAATACAGATGACTACCCCTACATGTAGGCAGCACTGTGGGTGGTAGATGGAGGTTGTTTATAGAAAATCAACGATAGTACATGTAGCTATTCCTATTACCGTAACATTACATTGTACTAGCATTTATTTACACATGGCGAGTTGCTGAACTCTGAAATGTTGCATCGTCACAATAATTGCTGTCTCTCTCCAGGCACCTGGACAGGAATTATCCTATGGTGACGTTGGTTATTATGCCCTTGGAAATTCAGGGAGATTTCTAGTTGATATAGCCATCCTAGTGTCTCAAGTGGGTAAGTGGAGATATGCAACTATGAGGGAGCTCCTTAGTAAAACAAAGTTTGTTTCCTCTCCGTTTGTCAAACTGTACCATGAAACATCGATTTGAAATGAACCAGTATTTGAGGTACTACGGTACCGACATTCACTGTTGATTTTCTGACCTTGCCTGCAAGTCCTGGTGCCAGTTTTATTCCACCTTCACCAACTCAAATGTTCTGATTGTATTTCCAGGATTTTGCTGTGCATATCTCATCTTCATCTTAGAAAATCTGTCCGATTATATCGAAGGAGTTCCAAGGTAAGCATCTTCAACCATTATACATAGAATAGAAAAAAAAATACACATGTACGTCTACTTGACCTTTATCAGCCACCACCTGACGTAGCAGAACTACTAGCATTGCCAGCCGAGGGGGGCGATGCAGTAGAGCTGCGGTCCTCCGACGAGAGCCATTTTTTCCATGCTCTCGCGGCGTCCGCCCCCATGCCGACGCACAGTGCACACGAGGTCACGGCGGCATGGCGGGAGCCCCGGCAATAAAAGCATTCCAAATGCGGATCAGACGCAGAAATGTGATGAGCCTCGCATTTCGGACATCGCCTACGATCTTCCGCACGTCGCATGGCGACGCCAACAATCCCGAAAGGGGAAAGAAGAATAAAAAACGATAAAAATCAACGGACCGGCTTCAAGAATGAGCAAGGAAATTTCCTTGCTCGAAACAGACTGATGGTACTGCGCATGCGTGGCGGGAACCGGAGGTCAGGGAGTTTGATTGTTCTTTTGTTGGGTGACGAGCAACGGATCGGTGTTAAAGGGACAGTATTCATATGTTATTAATTTGAGCAGGCAGGTAGGTATGAACGAAAGAATCAGAAATGCTGTGCTGCGGGAGAAATTGACTGAAAACAAATTGTGCAATTCTTTGATTTCAGATGGGGCTGGTTGCTCATTCTCCTCCCTCCTCTTTATCTGCTCACTCTTCTTAGACATCTAAACAGCTTGGCAATCTCAAGGTAAGCACAGCACCTGTTTCGTGAAAATTCTCACACGTTGGAGCCATGTGTATGCAACATGTGAATTTTATGGTCTGAGTCAACAATATGTTGACATCTACTAAGTACTGTGCTACTCTCAAACATTTCATGTTGAGCACTGTCCAATGTTTTGCTTGGTCTATCCAGCTCTGTAACCTGCAGTACAGTTCTAAAGGATAGAAAGCCCAACAACTGCCTTTCAGTCTTTGTAATTCCATGTTATTTATATTCATTCTTTTCAGTCTACTTGCTCAATGTTCTAATCTCATGGCATTTGGAGTTGTCTTCTGGTTTGATTTGGAACATCTCCATAAAGTAGAGTAAGTCCTTATCACCAAAGTCATCATTCGGTCGTTCCTGACAAAATCAAGTGGTTTAAATGTGAGACAGACTTCATTGAAATTTGCTCTATGGCCGTCACTTTCCTCCAGTGCTAATCTCCCCTTTCTTTCAGGGTCCATCCCAAAAGCATGTCTATATACGGTCTTCCATTTTTCCTGGCAGTAGGGATTTATTGCTATGAAGGTGCTGGAATGATTCTCTCATTAGAATCATCATTAGCCAAGGAAATCCGGCCAAAGTTTAAATGGTGAGTTTTATCGGGATATCCAGCTACTGGTTCTCTTTCCCGGTTGTACTCAGGCCAAAACAGTTAGTTCCCCCTACCCCTCACTCTGGGATCCCCATCCTGAAACATCCGGATCAATTCAAATGCTCCACCCCTCACACTTACCGGTACCGGTACTTGTTGGGAGCAGTAGGGACTGTTGTGGCCTTAGTTTCTCACGATGTGCGATCACAGACAAATCCAGCAATTCTTACCAATCTCTTTCAGGTACTTTATGATCACTATGATGGTGGTGACACTGCTGTATATATCATTTGGAGTGATGGGCTATCTTGTAAGTAACACACTGGTTACTGGTAGGGCTATCTTGGCAATAAAAAAACAAGCAAATTATTGGTACATGTAGTTCTTGAGTTAACCTAGCGAAACTGAAGAGAAAACAAAGCTCAACTTCACCATATCACTTCATATGACTTCACCAATATATTTTGTTGTTTTTCAGTCGTTTGGCCCAGAAACCAATGCAATAATTACACTAAACCTGCCAAAGGGGTCCTCCTTGGATTTTGCAATTATTGTCAAATCCTGCCTGTGTCTGTCCTTGTTTTTCACATACCCGGGTGAGTGATTCAGCAAGACCGTACAGTCATAGACTTCACGTTACTGTCTGGTGATTCCAGATTCATGTAGCTGAAAAACAGTGTTTCCGCCAGAGGATACTGAGGGTATTATGCTAGTACCCTCAAAGGAACGGAAAAGGGCCATTTTCTTTAATCTCAATCTCAGTCTAGTAAGGTAGTTAATGGAACAGTTACCGGTATGCAAAAAATTCAGGTGAGTGATGTATTTTTTACATTTCAGTTATGATGTTCCCTGTGATGAGAATCCTTGAAAGGAAGTTATCATTTGATTCATCAAATAAGTGGAAAGGGGTTCGTATTTAGGCCTACTCTAAATTAATGACAATTGAATACCGAGTGTTTGTGTAGGGCTTCCCAGAATGACAACTTTCCTGTAATACAAGACTGGCTAAAGCAGCCCATCTGTCACCAATTCTACGTGGCTAGATTGTGATGATTCTGCTGTCAGAAAACCTAACAGTCATTGCAATGGTATCCGTGCCGCTAATAGCCGAATCAAATTTCTTTGGAATCTAACTTTGTTTTTTCACTCTTATTCAATTCCAGAATATTTTACGGTTGGTGATGGTCGTCCTGACAGGGATTACCATCATGATCATCCCAAACTTTGCCAACCTGATGGCGTTGATTGGTGCCAGCTGTTGTACCCTCTTAGCCTTTATCCTCCCGGGAGTTTTTCACTTATTTATTTCTAGGGGGTATGTATCGTACTGGAAATGCGAATCGTTTCCTCTCATCTTCCAGGCAGTTTAAACGTTTCTGTGTATGTGTAGTGACAGTGTATAGGCTGGTGTCACCATCCATCATTAATGAACCCCCTGTGAGACTGGGTTTGATCCCCAGTCAGACCTCTCGGGTCAAGTCAAGTATAGCGGACAAAGTCGTGGGAAGTGACACATCTTCCATACATTGCCGCTTATTCCGTGTACATTCATGTACACACTCAGTGCACTTCCCACGACTTTGTCCGCTATACCCAACTTGAGCCGACCTCTCTTCAGTGTCTATAGGACAAATGATGCCATGTTTGGCATTCGGTTTTCAATTCCATATTCTTTTAACAATGAAGGGAAAGACGTATTCTTCATGCCAGTATTATGAGTTGAAGAACAAAATTTGTTTCAGGACTCTTACAAAATGGCAGTGGTGTGTGGACATCTTTCTCATACTGATGGGAATAGTTGGGTAAGTTAATAAAGACCATACTGTACCTGATCTGGTGTTGTCTTTTTGCAGTTTTATGCATGTTTTGTTAGTACATGTACTTGTTCCTTGTCAGATACATTGTGTAAAGTCACCACATAGAAAATGTGTTCCATAGCAAAGATGCAATTTCATTAGAAATTTAAACTGACTAAATTTCAGAAGAACACCCCTGCATGCATAATATCCAGTAGAATTTTTCACTGTACACAGTGAGGTTTGGTCTTGTCTCGTTGCAAATGGTTGCAGTTCTTTTGAATGCAGTTGTGTCAAGACCAGGGGGAAGTTTGTCTTCAGCGATATTTCAAGAAAAGTCAGAACACAAAAACCATGCTTTGTAAATGTGCTGCATGAGTTAGGTGGCCCATTCATATTCCATGTCATTCTTGTAAATGTTTCATTATTGTCTTCGCCAACATTTGTCCCTCAATAAAGAAAGACTCTTTCAGACCTGAAGGTTCAACAAATTTCCTGGAAAGAGTCCTTCTTCCACATGTTCATAAGACCTCATGTGTATGATCCTTTTTTGCTTATTTCCACCAGCTGTGTTGTATGTCTCACTGATACTATCATGCATATACTTAACGGCAAGCGAACTCTCATTTGAATGGCATTTTCATAGTTTAAATAAAGGTTAGTTGTAGTTTTCTGTGCTATTAGATGTAATCCTACTGATAGAAAGTTGCATCTTTAGTGCGTGAAACTAATCCGCTAAGTTTAAAAGAGGCACTCAAAACTGAGTTGACATTATTTCCTTGGATATTTTTAGAAAGCAGTAAATTTTTCTAAAAACTAGTGTTTTAGTGCATGAGTATTGCCTCTACTGCGGATTGTTGCATGCAGCAGTGTCTTGTGTTTGGGATCACCGCGGTCTTGTCTTCTCAACTGTCTTGCATATTTCTCTTCAAATCATGAAATGATTTGCTTTGTGCTGGTAAAATATCTGAACTCTATACTCTTTGTGGCTGCACCCTCTTCAAATGGACCAACTTTTTGAGTTGTCAATTGATCTACAACACCCCATGGATCAGATGTTCCAGGTATCGGCCTGTCTTTCCTTCACGCCATCTTTTGCCAGCCCCAGTCCCACTCAGCTGTGGCTATGTTGTGCAATAAAAAGAGACCAATCTCCTGTATTCAAATGACACTGACAACTTTCAAGAACCAGTCAGTGTGAGAGCAGTGGGACCAGGAATGTCTGGCACTGGCAGAAACCCGGGTTGTGGATAGGGCCTAACCTCTGTGCTTGCCTTCTCTCTCTGGTGGTGGGTTTGGTTCCTTCTGCACATACAACATCATAGAATATGACGACTGTGCGAGGTTAGAATAGAAATGTGAGTAAAGTGGAAGCACTCTTTGTTACATGTACATTACACATGCTACACTTTTGACAAGACCGGATGCAGCATTCAGTGGAGGGATGTCCTGATTCCAGATGTCAAAGTGAATTGATCCAGCGGAAATAGTGTTCTTCTGACCGAGACATTTAGTTTATTCTTATATCACAACCAGTTTGCTTTCCCCGCTACATGTATATTCATGCATTCACTGCTCAAAGACTGCACGTTTCTTGACTCTTGAGACTTTGCTCAGAAGCTCGGCATTAATTTTCACATCATTAATTTTCAAATTGGACCTATAAGGAGAGTGAGAAAAGCAGAAATACTAGCATTTTACAGAGTTGTTTGTTAGGCCTTTGACAAGGCGAAATGCTATCATACATGTAGACCGACCATTCAGGAAACTAGGAGCTGGTACATAGTCATAGTCATAGTCAAGAATCGCTTCATGGTCTATTGAGACCTTTGCGAGTGAAAAGAGAATTCGGTGTCTAAATATGATGATCGGTGTGTCTAAATATGATGATCATAATTCAGTTTTGTTTCTATTTTCAGTACTGTGATAGGATTGTGGGATGCGTGTCGGCGAATCCGAGGATTCTCTGCTCACACTGAACGAATCCTTGCTCAAAATATTACCAAGATCACAAGAACTTCAAAGACGATGCCCCCAGTGACAACACCGTTAGCAACGACCTCTCACTGAGGACTGAAATGTTGTACCCAAGGCATTGACAACATGGCATTGTCTTTTACTTTTTTCACCTGCCTCATTACGCAGACAGAAAAGATCGCAACACCTGTGAAAACCCTGAAAGACCATCTTTATCAGGGCCCTTGTTGTAAATTCTTCATTGTGCTGTTGTTTCATACGGGTTTGCACTTTCTCAGGAGCTGGTTTCCTTCTACACTATTACTAAACTAATAAAGCTGATAATGCTTAATGTATGCTCAGCGCTTGCAGTTATTCAGTTGTCAGTGCATTCTGGCCATAATTAGAAAACGTATCACAGCTACCAAGTGCAATGCCACATGATAATGATTATGTTCACAATCTCAGAGCTGTGCCCCAGGTCCATCATTTTCTAGCCGTCTGCTATTTGCACAGCAAGTGTGTGACTGTCACAATCTTCAGAGTAAGAGCATGTTGTACTAGTACAGCTGAAATTGCTGTTTTGGTCTAATGTGGTCATGGGATACATGTAGTTTGATCCAGTGTCTCTTTATGGTGCCAGTCTGTCCTCAGTTCTTTGCCCGGTTAGCTTTCAGTTTCCTTCTTAGACAACAACAATCTCCACAGCTGAGGAGTAGAGCCATTGATGTACCGGTAGTGGTTAGGTGGTGTAGTGGTTAGCAAGACGGACTTCTGATCAGAAGGTCCCGGGTTCGATTCCCAGTCCTGACCAAGAAAAAACACGCTCGCTTGTGACCTTGGGTTCGATTCCCAGTCCTGACCAAGAAAAAAACACGCTCGCTTGTGACCTTGAGCAAGTCACTTTGCCTCACTTGCTTCACCCCACCCAGGTGTAAAAGGGGTACCTGGCTGATAGTGATGGTCTATGTGAATGTTAGTCCAAGAGCACTGAAATCGGGTGCCAGGACTGTAATAGGCCTACTCCCCGGGAAGTGGAGATATTAAATTGGAATGAACAGGCCTATAGCTGGGGTAATAATTGTGAAGTGCCTTGACACTTAAATGTAAAAGGCACTATAAGCCCACACATCATTATTATTATTATATACACCAGTGGTCTAGTCATCTTCTGAGGAGGCATTTCTCTTTAAAAAGTTGTATTGCTTGGTACATATTTATAGCCTTGTGAAATTTTAAGTTTTAATACCATATTGGCTGATATTCACAAAAGCTAGCATATGCTTTTACTTCAAGTTTTCTAGTGCATTAACATTGGACCTCGCTCTGTAAATCTTAAAGGAGCTCGACGTCCAAGTTGTAAACAAACTGGTTTGTTTACAAACAGTGGCTAGCAAACTAGTTTTATTCCTTCGTGAAGGTGGCAGCACCAGTAGCACCCCGTGATCGTTAGACTGGTGCCCGGTCCAATGCAACTCACTCAACCACTCACTGGTTCTCTATCCACGCTGTGCTGCCACCTATTATCGGTGATATGTACTGAAGTGAATATGTAGTCTCGCGCAGCCAACCGTTTCGTTCCGCAGGTAGTGCGACACAAACGTTCGATCCTCAGATTCGGCTGGGTGACCGAGCAGCTGGGTGCCCGAGACTAGTGAATATCGTGTTTACAACTTGGACGTCGAGCTCCTTTAAGTAGCATTTGCTAACTTTTATGAACACCAGTCAATGTCTTGATTTCTGTCAGTATCAGACAACTGTATAATCCTGACAAAATAGGCCTAATCAGCAAAGCTGATGTTGCATATGATGAAAGGCCAACAAATATTTTCTTTTGGCAAGAATCAGGTTTTCAAGTGAAATTGAACAATTTTATTTCAATATCAGTGAAAAGTCAAATTTTACTCTGTTGTGTTTTCTTAAAATGGGAAGTGTTACGGTAGTGACTTTTTTACTGTGAATCGCCAATCCAGCTCAATGGAGATTCATGGAATTTGGCAGGGCCAACAGTGTATGGTGGAAGGACCAAGCCTTTAATGGAGATGGGACTATCAAAGCTATATTAGCTGTATCAATAACTGATTTTATTCTTTGATTCATAAAAATGTGTTATTTCCCCAATTGACACTTTACCGAGTGGAGATTCTGAATGTGTACGATATATAAGTACTCTATTAGTTATGGCGTGGGGTATAATTGTTTCAATGTCTTGTAACACTGGTTGCTCAATTCTGGGGTAAACATGAAGGTGAGTACCGGTACAGTTTGATGAGACTGAAGTGTCAGCCCAAAGGCTTGCTCACACCTTGGAGGAATTCCTCCAAGCTCACACATTGTAAATAAATGGATTGGGATTGGGTTCTTGTGATTGTTTCCAGTCGTGATCAAAATGCATAATGCTTGCCAGATGTGGAGCCAGTGATAAAATTGTTCCCCATTCACAAGTATTGGAATTTGTATTTGATGGTATTTAGGTCTCAATCATGTAACTGCAGAAAATGGCCTGGAAGTCAGTTTGGGATTTCTTGGAGTAAAAAAAGGAATGGAGAGAAACGCTGGTCAGATTCATACCCTACATGTAGTCATGACATGACCCTGGACAACTGACGTTGATTGTCGGGAGTAATCGTTAAACGAATACTCTGACACACAGAGTAGAGTCATAGCTCTCTGTATCGTTACTGTAATGTAGAGCTTGATCTATGCAGAATGGCCGGTCTGG
>NMRB01004197.1:0-19750 GCA_002633025.1 Notospermus geniculatus
CTGCGCCCAGTTCTTGAAAACATATCCCGTCTCGCCCTTCATCTGAAACAAATTTGACGTATCAACAGAATTCACAGACCCGGCCACACAGCAGGAGGTGGCTGGTGTCTTGTCTGGTAGGCCTACGTTTTGGTCACACGATTCTATGTGAGACGGTCACAGAGAATGTCGTGGCCTACTTTACATTAAGAACATCGATTCGAACACACTGTAGGCCTACTGCAAATTACGTAAAAAAACTCATTGTTTTAGTTGCGGCGTAGGCCTTAATTGATTCCAGCGCCCGTATTTTAGAAAGCTCCTGAATCTAAAGGAACACAAGTCGGGAATACAAGGCTGTTGTTCTCCTTTCAGAACAATTAATAGCCTTGAGGAACTGTTTTACGTTGATGAGCATTCTAAAACACTGCCCTTGAGTCACTGCACTTGATCACACGGGTCACGTGTCACGCTCTAGATCTATCTGTCATGTCTGTGGTGGAAATCTGCCCGGCAAGAGAATCCTTGAATTCCATAATCGATAATCGAATGATGAATTAAAATCATGAAATTGAATTAGTTTAGTGCTCAACAAAATTGAAATTTCCATCCAGTTTCACATTAAAAAACGAACACAGTGGCCTTCACGGCAGATGGTGTGGACAGCTGCGGGAAATATATAGGAGCCGAGTGTTCTGTAAAAATGATCGATATGTGAATGATAGTAAATGAAATGGGGATATTCAAATGAGCCTAAGCCTAGGCCTACCTACGGTAACATTATGTATGTTGTTCAATAGGCTATCAACCAATGACTCAGTTTTGCAGATACATTGAATCGGCTGGCGCATCACGTGACGCATATTTGACGCGGTAGCGGGAGAGCGGGCGGCAAAGACGGGAACCAGGTGATTGAGAAAGGGCAAAGTAAGTGGTAGTTTTTTTATATCAGCCACAACTTCCATGAGTTGCCTAGCATATAAAAAAACAGTTGTAACATCTCCCAAAGTTTCCCACAGCTTGGTTGCGGGAATACAATCTGCGGGACGTCAGAGAACGATTTGCACGCGCCGTCCGAATGTAGCCGAGTACCTCCGAAGATGACGTCGATTGGCGGGAATAATGCCCCACCAGGATTGCTATTAATAGTATTATGCTGGCCTACCGGGTATTCCCTTTTGTAAAGCTCGTTGTCCATAGGATTTTTCTACTACCCACCGACAGTCTACCTGAATGCATTATGAGCACCCATTTAAATCCTATTTATAAATTTTAGTTTCTGATATTATCAGTTTCTGACGAGCAATATAGAAAAATCCTTGAGGTGGAAACGGGCTAGAAATCAGGACGAGTGACTGAATCAGTGAATGAAAAGCTTTAAAATCGCAGATGGAAAAAGAAGTGGGTAAAAACGAAGGGGGAACTGATGATAACATCTAATTATTTACCTCTGAAACTCTCCGAAATTTCCATTTGTTCAGAAAAAAAATCGAAATCAGTAGGGGCCTATTGCTACTATTAGGCCTGGAGGGGGAAATGCGAAACTAATTTCAGACCCATGTTTAATCGTAAATTTTCCTAAAACCGCATAGTTATGCCTAAATGACTAGCCTACGTGAAAGATAGACAGCTGATTCAAAACCACTAGCTAACAGCTTGGTCCGCCAAGCTAACAGTAACAACACACCATTGAATCCTTCACAAAGTCCACGTGTTTCATGAAAATTACGCCGGCAGATTCTTCTGGAAAATGTGGATGCAGAGGATGTGTTTCTCTTATTGTTTTGAAACCGCTCAGATACATCGACACGTTTTTCTGTGTCCCTCCCGGGGTGTCCCTATTGTCAACTCACAGCTTATTCAGTCGAACAATATCAGCACCGCGGTAGTTGTGTAAGCGCCGCCACGATCCATTTCAACCAGACTGGCTAGTGAGACCAAGAGCGGCCTCGCTTTCGTTTAGGTACACATGGTTCGGGGCTTTGGGCCAAAATTTCATCATGAGTGTGCCGGCTTTTATTGATACCGTCGAAGTAGAGCAGGTAATCTTTAGAAATAAAGTTCCTAAAGTGTAATTCTATACATATATTACCAGTAGAATACATTTCAATGTCCTATGGGCCTCTGATCTCGCCTGAAACACTCCATATGCTGAAAGCCGGTTGTGTCATGAAAAATGGCTGAACAACAAAATCATGAAATGTACACGCGCATGCACATGGGAAAGCCGTATGCACATGCACTGCAGAGTATGTGTGCCCCCCCCCCCCCCCCCCNCCCCCCCCCCACATGCCCTTGATGACCTGTCCAGCTGGATATAGCCTAGCTGTCTATCAGAAGGCCTCTGTCTGAATGAATGATACGAGTAAAACTGCCGGATCAGATGTGATGGATAAAACCTTTCCTTGCAGCATGGCATTTTGTTGAATTGAAAGAGGATGGATGGTCATACAATGTCATAGGCAAATGCCGCTGCATTCAGACATCTACTCAAGTCTCAGAGACACGATTGACAGCCTAGAGTAGAGTAGAGGCGGAGGGATTCTCATCACTATCAGGCAAACCTAATACTAAATAGGCCGAGGCCCCAAATACACTTCATAGAAAACAACAAGGAAATGAGTGGTGATCATTGGTGACAAACTTTTTGGCCAACTTTTTCTTTCCATTTACCACAGATTCTTGAATTACGAAGTTTCCTGAAGACACTTGGTGCCGAAATATCAGAAGAAAACTCTGACCGAGGGATAGTTACTGATCTACTTCACGTTATAGAAGCGGCAAATATATGTTGGAAGGAATGTTCAGACAATGGTAAACATATTCATTTGTTCAATGACTTTTGTGTTCTGATCATTGCAAGATATTAGCTGAAGTGTTCTCTGGGATCAGTGAAGGACCATTCCAAACTCAATTGTTCAGGTCAATGTGTGCCAACTCGATTCCTTCCCAGTTGTGAGATTTCAGTGATATTTTTGGTAATCTCTGATCTTTCAGATCATATTGAGTGTGTCTTCAATAGTATAATCTCCTTGATTTTGATTGTGCCGCAAGAGAAAAGTGAAAATGTTGTGGTGTCATTTTGTGAGAAAGTTGCCAAGGCACCTAGCGGAGACAAAAAAGCAACAGTTAGGATACGATTGTAAGTATGTCAGTGGGTAAGGGGGAGCTGAAGTTGAGAGTTTGGTGTGCCCCTTCCGNTTTTTCGAGCCGCATCGGCGGGTCCCGCGCTGGGCCAAATAAGCCCCCCTATTTCACCCATAACCCCGCAGAAAGCCCACAGGAATACATAAAAAGACACTCTCCCCCCCGCCTTAAGCCCTCTCCTACCTAGTGTGGTCCATGTGTCCTGCAAAAACCCTTTGAAACGTCTTTCAAATTACCCAGCCATTAGGGGTGGGGATTGCAGAGTACCCAGCTTTAGGGGGTGGGATTGAAAGGTACCCAGCCAAAAGGGGTGGGGATTCAAAATTGCTGTTACCAGCTGAAAGGGGCTTATGAAAAAAGTGGAGTACACTGATGTGCAACACACTTTATGGGGAGTAGACCCCCCGGGGCTGAAGTGTTCTCTGGGATCAGTGAAGGACCATTCCAAACTCAATTGTTCAGGTCAATGTCTGCCAACTCGATTTCCTGCCCAGTTGTGAGATTTCAGTGATATTTTTGGTAATCTTTGATCTTTCAGATCATATTGAGTGTGTCTTCAATAGTATAATCTCCTTGATTTTGATTGTGCCGCAAGAGAAAAGTGAAAATGTTGTGGTGTCATTTTGTGAGAAAGTTGCCAAGGCACCTAGCGGAGACAAAAAAGCAACAGTTAGGATACGATTGTAAGTATGTCAGTGGGAAAGGGGGAGCTGAAGTTGAGAGTTTGGTGTGCCCCTTCCGCCTGGAATATGTGCCAGTCAGACTACAAGGTTCAGCCTCTGTGCAGATGCTTGAAGAACCGTGTTGTTTCTTAGTATGCACTGATATCCTTTTATGAGCTGTAGTACAAAAAGCTCCTCTCTCATTCTCTCTTTTCTATTTTAGGTTGAATAACCTTTTTCATGGCCTGGGCGAACAGTCAGCGCATCGATACTTGGTGTACTATCATTTGGTCAGACTGGCCTCCCAAGTGAACTGTCTAGACCTGATCACCACAGATCTAAAACAGGTACCTTACTGGTGCAGTTTCTGTTTTTATCAAGCATGAATAAAAGTTATATCTGCCTGTCTCGGGCATGTTAGTGTTTCTTCCAGAAATTTGAAAGGGCAGGGTTTTTTGAAATAAGCAAAGAAAAGGGCAAGGTGAACTGAGAAAAAGGGCAGGGTTAGCACCCTTCTGTAATAGAAAATGCATTAGCTGTTCTGAAAAAAGGCAGGGAGCACATTTTGAGGGGCAGGGTGCTGCACCCTTCTATTTTGATCTAGAAGAAACACTACATGTGCTCAACCAGGTTTGAGCCATTGAGTGATGTGGGAGCCAAGGTCTCGAATGTGATCTGTCACTTGGTGGAACAAATGATTCCCTGAAGTTTGCCTGTTCACAATCTTCCATTGAACTTATGACTGCTGTGTAATTTTAGTTCACTGTTTCAAAGTAAGTTCTGAAGCAAGTTGTTTTTTCACGTTTTAGTTGAAAGAATGGATCATACAATGGGACATCAGTAGCCAGAAGTACCAGAACCTCCTGCGGGTGCTCTATGAGGCTTTTGTGGCAGCAAAACAAAGGTAGGGTAATCAGATGAAGTATGTGTTTGTTGAGTTTTGACAAGGCTAACTCTGAGCTTATAGTGGATGTGATCTTGTTCTAACCCATTCCTTATCAGAGACGTACATGTACTCGCATCTCCTAAGTTTTGGTTTCCTTCTCTTTTCAGTGAACAGTCCACTAAAGT
Source organism: Notospermus geniculatus (assembly GCA_002633025.1). Taxonomy (NCBI): domain Eukaryota; kingdom Metazoa; phylum Nemertea; class Pilidiophora; order Heteronemertea; family Lineidae; genus Notospermus; species Notospermus geniculatus. The sequence goes on from NMRB01004197.1 coordinate 4,860, forward strand.
TATGATTGAGCTTCTCAGCACGTACACCGAAGAAAATGCTTCACAAGCTAGAGATGACGCGCATAAGTATGTCACATGGCTTTAAAAACACCCTCCAGGCATCAGCATAGTTTGTCGTTTAGCATGCAACACTTGTTAGGCCATGTGTGGAGCCTACAATTAAACTTAACCTCTAATATTGTTTCCGTCCTGCCTGAGAGGCATTTGCCAAGTGTGGTTCAACTTGTACATTTCAGATGCATCGTGACCTGTTTAGGAGACCCAAGTACCTTCCTCTTAGATCATTTACTCTCTCTAAAACCTGTCAAATTTTTAGAAGGGGAGCTTATACATGATGTAAGTAGCATAAATATGGAGTAGGTTAGTCTGTCGTGACTGATACTATCTTTGAACGAATGACAATGGTTTTCTCTGATATTCTCCTACATTTGATACTTGATATCTGTTGACACTGGTGCAGACATCCCCATTGCTTTTGCTTGCCACTTCAACTTGATTTTCTTTTGAACCGTTCCAGCTGCTGACAATATTTGTGTCCGGCAACCTGGACAGCTACGTCAAGTTCTACACAAGCAACACAGATTTTGTCAACACATTAGGTGAGGTTTTAACTCCCCTGACGGTGAGGTTGGACTGGTCAGTGGTTCAGTTTGTTTGTGACTCCGGATTGATCTGCTGTGGTGACAGACAAAATCAAACCGTGACTGTCCGTCCGTTACGGTAACAGAGTTCATAGCATGGAACTGACGAAAACTGCATACATCTTTCAGGTTTATCACATGATGATAATATGCAGAAGATGAGGCTTCTGACCTTCATGCAGATGGCCGAAAATAAGAAGGAAATTGAGTTTGAAACGATTCAGAGGGAAATGAAATTGGCCCCGGATGAAGTGGAAGCGTTCATCATTGATGGTAAGTGACTATTCCTGGATTAATCTGCTTCAATAAACACATCTCAATCAATCCCTAGATTGAACACATCTCAATCCATCCCCAGATTATAACTCATGCTGACTCTGTTTTCTTGTTTCAGTCGTGAGAACAAAAGCAGTGAGATGTAAGATTGAGCAGCTTGAGAAGAAGATAGTTGTCAGCTCAACAACTCACCGCACATTCGGGAAACAACAATGGCAACTTTTGCGCGAGCGTTTCATCATGTGGCGAGAGAATCTGACCAACATCTGTGCCAGCCTAGCAGCGATAACGCCAGCTTTGGAGCCTGGCAAACTACCAGTCTATTAGAGGAGACAAGGACAGCGTTTCCTTGGCTCTCGTGGTGGATACTGCCACTGGGGTCTTCTGCCAATGTTGCAGAAAATTTGAATAGGAATTTTCACTGGGAGATGGAGAAAATCACTTCTTGGCCAGACCAGTAAAGTACCTCTTTTGGGGGTAAACACGTCGTTGATTTAAGTGACTATATTTCATTGAATGTTGACTACCTCAGGGTTTATGCAGCAATCAGTGGTTAGGATATATGACCTTTTTAATGACTTTTAGTACCAGAAAAGGTTAAAATTTATGACCACTTTGTAACACAAAAAAGGTAAAACTCATCTATATAGAACGATAGATACTGACCAGACAAGAAATACAGCAGCAAATTTAACAGCAATATTTGCAAACTATTGTAAGTTACTATTATCTCAGGCCTTTATATCCCCTAATTCGTTTTTTTTTTCTGTTTATGGTGGTATGGAGCCAAAGGCCCAATCAGAGCGCCGAAGGTGCAATGGGGGAGCGCGAGGGGGGTATCCCCCCTTGTTAGAATTTTTTTGAAAATAGAGGATAAAAGACGCCATTTCCAGGCATCTGAGATTCCTATTTAAATGTAAAACAAGACTCAAATTTGGGCGCCCTTAATTTGGGCTCCGACGTGAATGTACATTTTAGTTAATTTGGGGGAATATATAAAGGCCTGCACTCACTGAACACTGAGGAGGACGAACTGTTGTTTCCAGTCCATTTCGGAATCTTATCCCACTCATCACAAACACACCCCAACAGTCTGACAACATGTACACACTTTCTGCAAAGTTAAATTTTGAACTTCCTTCACTAAACAAGCCGAAGAACCAACACCAATTTCCAGTCCATTTCTGAATCTTTTAAATCTCAATCCAATCAACAGATCCCAAATTAATGAATGTCATTCTTTCCCATCATTACCCTTTTTATACATAATACAGAAGACCTTCAGTCAATGAATGATTTGAGTGAGACAGTGCCGAGCTAATTGCTGACACGGCTGGTGGTGTTGCAGAAGTCTTGAGGAAGTGTTAATTGGCCTTTCTAAATAAGTCCATTCACCCATCGACAGCTTGGATGAATGAAAACAAAGACCTGTTTGCTCAAAATTTAAAGACTTTTATGACCATTCAAACAGATTTGCTGAAATTCAATGACTTTTAATGGCCATAAAAGCATACTACCAAATTTATGACCTTTTATGACTTTTTATGACGCTGCATAAACCCTGCTACCTGTTTGCCTCAGATGCCTGAAACAGTCAGTAAGCAACCCACCAAACCTTCAACTTAGACATCCGACACTTAGCTCTCATGGAGGTATGGAAACTGGTCTGGCCAAGGAAATCAAATCAAAATGTTTCGATAAAGTTGTGAAGACATCAGATTCCTGTCGCACAATGTGATGTCATATTTATCATAACATTGTACCGCAATCAGAATAAACCTCTTAGCCTTTCTGTACTTTCACATACATGTATTTAATCTGCAGAGCACCATCTCTGGATACTCTGTGCTGTATCCATGCTGTACTCTGAGGTTGGATTTCTTACATGTACTGGTAAAATTGTATTAAAGGGAAAGAATTTCACAAAATTTCATGAATTGTTTGTGTCCGACACTCATCTACGTTAACCAAGACGCCGGGCCGAAATAATTTACTTCCCCTGGTTCTGGTCGTACTCATTCAGTTTACGTCAGTGATAATGTAGGCCTACTAAGTTGCCAGATCAAAGTTACACGTTTGTAGTTGTAGATAAGAAACTCCCACATAACCTAGCAGGTATGGACGGCATGTGATTGATTAGCTTGTCGCACCGCTCTTGAACTGCACAGCTTGGCTGTATGCTCCCCAGGGAATGGGGTGCCAAGCGATGATAGAGGGCAGCACACCGAATCCAGGTCCCATACATGTACAATGGACGCCTTTTGTGTGGGAAACTGATCAGGACCAGGATGTCAGTTTCATTTCAAAAGTTCTAACCACTAGTGACAAAGATGGACACCTATTTGAGGAAGTTGGCTAGGGTCCCCACTGACGTCTGAATGAAATAGGCCAATCACTAGGGTTACCTGGTGCATGTAATCGAGCAAGCCTTAAACCTGTGCTATCTGGAAATCAGATGAACACCCCTGGTAAAAGAGAGGACGGTAAGTATACTGTGTTACGAAAATGGTATATTATTGTCTTGTAAAATGCTTACAAAATTGATATGTCATTGCTTCGGAATAATAATTGAAAACACGATAAAAGGTTTTCTGATGTTCGCAAATTATGCACTGTGCTGATAGATCATTCCAAAATTGTCGAGGCAGCTTTCCAAAAGAGATGAGACGCTGTGTAATGTGGAATGTGACATTCCGCACAGCACAAGTCCTAAGGTAATAATACAGTTTAGCAAAAATACAGAGTATAAAAAGTACGGTACATGAAAATATCTAACGCCTAATGCCATCAATGGTAAATACATCAAAAGAGGTACAAAGTGTATATAGATAGGTAAATTGTGATAAATGACTTGTGGAGAGTAATAAGTCTAAATTTCATATAAAATACAGAATGTGTCTTGTTCAAGAAATTGAGCCATCCACAGCCTTGAAGTGAGAACCACATCCTCCTCTTGAGCTCAGCCAACATACTGACCCACTCCTCAGCCTGTCTTCTTACGTGCTGTCGACTTCTTATGCTTCCTTTTGATGTAAGAATACAAGGCCAGTGCAGATGCCATACAAAGAATCTGAATGACTGCAAAAACTATTGCCACAATGCCGAGTCCCATGTACTGCTGCTGCATAACATAGAGAATTTCTCCGAGACATCCCTTGGACTGCCATTTATTCGGGTCTCCTGACTTGCCACAGCTTTCTGAGATATCCGTGCAACAGGAATCTGGAACCCATTTGTGCTTCCTCCAGCCGTTGCAGGAGAACCAGTCCGTGTAATTATCAACGCCGCAGCACTGCAACTGAACAAGAGAAGGGAAACGATAGCAGAGACCATCTTCGTCATTAACATGAAGGAAGTAACATGTGGTTGGCCGCATCGCAGCAATATGCAGCTTTACTCTCACATTCTTTGTCCTCACAGACACTCTTGGGTGTGAGGGTTGGACAGACAAGCTGTCAGTTGTAATAACCAGTGTGGACATACCAGAGTCTGCATGCCGTCCCATGTCACTCTCAATCCGCTGGGGTCATCTGTACCTGGGAGAGGATAAACTGTCTGGATACCATACTTCAGTTCTTTCATCATCAACATCTTCAGCTGAAATACATGTTGAAGAAAACGTACACAATCTTGAGACCTCGACTCAAATCACTGCCTTGGACTTTCTCTCATGAGGTAGACTTGGAAAGCATAGAGAGGAACACACTTTAGATCCAAGTTACATGTCCTTCTGTTGCTCTATAAAGCAGCAGGAGACAACAGCATCAGGAGAGGTACAATATACTAGTATTTCCACTGCTATTACTGGAGCATGAGAACAAGTCCACCATGTGAAATCATCACATTGGAAGTGATAGTGCTAAAATATTTATATTGGTGTGTAAACTCGGTGAAGACCTACCTCATCCTGATAGCAGACACCAATCAGAGCCGCGATCACTTCCAAGGCAAACACAAATGAGACAAAAAGAAAATACTGAAAGAGAAGAAGATTTGGGTAACTTGCATGAAGTTGGAGGTTGCTGCATGGGTGAAAGGGAACCCAACAGAAAACGGTGAAAGCTAACAAGTGTGAGAGAGAAAGGCCTTCCATCAACACCACTGATTGCTGATGAGGCGTAGGCCTGTTTGACACGATGAAGAATTGCTGCTACTACTCACTGTTATCAACATGCATCTGATACGATGAAGAATTGCTGCTTTTGAATTGTGAGAAACATAAGGTTGCTAGAACAGTAATGGTTGCTGCATTAAAAGAATTCGTCGATCCAAAGATTCTGGATACAAGTGATAGGTTGTTTCCATTTTTAATGGCTTATGGTGCGGGTGACGTTGAAATTTTAAAGCCTATATTGGAATTTGTAAACACTTGTTCTTAACTTCACTCGTCTCTGATTTTATTCTAGTCATACTAGACTATTTTATCTGTTTTATGTGACTTTCACTTAATTCTGCTCTTAATTTTCTTACCTTACTTTTTGTAGCATCAGTATCATTATTATTATTTTTGTCTATGTGCCTTTGTATTCTTTTTTTTTCTATGTGATTTTGTAACATTTTGTCTGCACATCCTCTTAGCACGCTTGGTTCTCAAGGTACATTCCTAAGACAGATCCTTGTTAACCACATTTTCCTACTTTTATCTCCTTCTCTTTTATCACTTTTTGTGTCTTCTTTGTTTATTGCATCTCATCCTATGTAATTCTTTTATTATACGGAGCAATAAACTTAATTTGAATTTGAATTTGAATTTGCTACTACTCACTGTTATCAACATGCATCTGTTTTCTATAAGAATCCCATAGCATCCAAGGAAGCCAATCAACAGGCAGAGAATTGCAGTCGTGAGGATGAGGGCTGTTGCACTCAACCAGTTGAAGCCTGGAGCCAATACATCTATGTAAGGGCCTTTATTCACATGGAGCCACACACCCATTCCAAGGAGAGCACATCCCAGGAGCTGAAACACAAAATAACATTATGCAATCATTATTTCCCAGACAATTAGATCCTCAAGTAAACTGCATGTAACAAATGATACTACTGTAGTTAGACTGAAACATTGTAAGCCTATAATAAGGCTAATAGTAAGCCTATAATACATACCCAAAAGACAGCATTGAAAATCGTGAATGCAAGTTTCACACAACCCATTAAAGAACAGCCTCCCATCTCGCTGTGTTGACTAGTTGTCTCCTTCCAGATTGGTCAATACCAGGACCTGAGTGAGTCACTTATGAAACAAAGGACATAGTCAGAGGTGTACAGCTCCTGAAATAGATTCTGACAAACATGACATGATGATGATGACGAGGCAAAAAAACAGGAATTGAGTTTACAGAATGATGATCTTGATCTTTATCGGGATAAGGGGAGCCTAGTCCTGGGCCTGTAAATTACTGACCATGTGCTTGGGAAGGTCTACCGCATAGATTTGGCCCTACACTGAAAACATTTTGGGGACACCCTGTGCATGTGCCTGACACAGCAGAGAGTCACGGTCGGTCTGTGTGTGAGAGAGAGAGAGAGCGCTGTCATTTCATAAGACATCGTGGCAGGCAGCAGATCTTACTGTCTAGCAAAACCTACTGAGATTAGTTCAATGTCTTACATGAATTTTCAACGTTTATCACATGGATGTTGCAGCCAGTTTGGGGATTCTGTCATCTGCATGCTCTTTTCTTTGTCATCTTCCCCACTTTGTCATTTCCTGGATTTCTTGAGAGGCCAACCTCGTACCCAGTAGATTAGGCTGGTTCCATTCTTTGCCGCATGACTCCCGCGGCGCCACCGTCCGGTACAGCGAACCTATAGATTTGACATTGGAGTTTCAAGAAACAGCCTTTCACCAGTAGACAGAAGAATGGTGAAAATTGTCGGGTGTCGGACGGAACACTTTTTGAAACTCACTCCATTACACATAAAGTGATTTCAGGCGGTAACGTAGGGAGCCTCCTTACCAAGCAGCGAAACAGAAACTGAAAAAGAAAAAAGAGGGGGCATCCACTAACATAAAATGTTTGTCAATGCACAGGAACTTGTACCGTTAATTACGGGGGTCCTACCCCCTATATATATAATACAGTCTGTATTATATATATAGGGGGTAGGACCCCCGTAATTAACGGTACAAGTTCCTGTGGTCAATGTCCCGTTTAGGTAGGCTACCGTAATACAAGAAGGAATACAGTGAATGTTTCCTTTAAACATTTTCTCTTTGGTCTGGTGGTAAAATCTCAAAGACCAATTTCAAGCAAAGTTTGTGACTTGTTTCAAATCTCTTGCTAAGAATGACCAAAAGCAGCGGACAAACTTTGAGAAAGAACAGGTTAGACTCACAGCATCCTGACCTGAACTGCATCTGAAATATAAATGGAGTCGTGAGCAAAGTGACGATGATGCATCATCAAAGAAATCGGGGGAAAATAGAAAAATATATGTACTCACTATTTTGTTCCAGCCATCGAAAAACGCCCATCGGAAATAGAAATGCATCCATCGAAAATGACGTCCATCAGCAATCGAAAAGACATCCATCGGAAATGGCGCGAAATAAACTAGACAATATGACGAGGCCTACACTACAACTAAAGGGCTCCGCACACTGGCGACTAAAATGGGGGCGACTACCGATGCGACTACTACGTCGCCTGCCATAATTACCTTTGCGGTCGATCAATGATGTCATCCACGACATCACTGATCTTCCAAAGAAGCATTTGTCGCAAACAAGTCAACAAAAACTAAAAAAACTGAAAAATGTTCAGTCGCTTCTGTGGTCGCAAGGCCGGTCTCCTACAAAATCGCTCGAAAAAATCGCTAATGTGCGGTGCCCTTTAGGGGTCAACTGCCTTTGTTGGCCTAGGGTAGGTAGGCCTAAACCACCTATTGCCATTTCTGGACGAAAAACTGCTAAAAACATTCTTTGGTGAAATGACGCGTACCTACAACATCAGCAGCCACACAGAAGCACCTGAAAAATAGAGAACAAAGATGAAGAATGACGTCATATGTCATGTGTTCCATTATAAGTCAAAAGACGATGCCAGTCGACTCACCTTCGATGGTGAAATTCCGCAAAATATGAACGTCCACGCAAAAATAAGTACATCCGTCACTGAACGAAAATTCCCGAAGGTTTCCGAAGCGAAGGCTACCAAACGTTGCACCTTCTGAGGTAGCGCGTCTGGAGGATGCTTTGCGCATGTCGCGTCCAGATGTTTTTAGGCAAGGACTATAAACACACGTCGCAGTATCCTGAGAACGGCATACGGTGATCCCCGCGAGTCGCCGCCACTTGCCCCTCCCATAGCATGTGAAACCAGCAGACTCAAGAGGGACCACACCCATCACATCAAAATGATGCGCTGTTCAATCTGAATCTGGAAAAACGTTTTTGAAAAGTTTCATGAGTTTCTCATGAAATTAGATTTGACGGAATGTCAAATATTTTTTACAGCTTTTTAGGTGGATTGATTCAGATTGTTGTTTTCCTAGCAGCGTGGCTATAAGAGTCCTCAATAAGAGGTGAAGTGCTCATCGTCCCCCTCCCAAAACAATTAAAAGTTCACGACATAAAAGAATAGGAGAAAAAAGTGTGGATTAGTTATGTGGAAAAAAGTAGAATTAGTTACAGCTGCAATAAAAAGTGATTGAAAAACAATCTTTCAATTCTTTCTTCGGAAGCGACGGATTTGGATTGGAACCTACCTGTCATATTATCTACACAAGAAAGCGGAATCCAATTCTGTGACGTCACATCCACCAAATGACATCTCATAACCAGATTCTGCTTTCACATGGTACCGATTGTTGGCTTACCTCCTTTAATTGCAAAATATCTGAAAAAACTTGTCTGCTCAAGGGTCCGGTTTCCTCCAGCACTCACGTTCAAAATCCGATCGAATTTCAGGTATCTTGTCAAAGGAGCTATAGTTCTGCCACATTTGCGCTCTGGTTCAATTCGTTCCTGATCCATCGCAACTCACAGGTAAATTCGGCGAGTTCGGGGTAAAAATGCCCCACGTTCAAAGAGGGGAGGGGCGATGTCTTTTCGGACCAAAATAAAACCTCAACTCACAACTCGGTGCTGAAAATATTTCGCCCTTCTTAAGAGGTTAATTCCCACAAACTGAAGGACAATTTACTGACCAAGGACAAATCGTCAGATATTTTACAATTGATTCATCAGAAACATTCTTCCTTCCTTCCATCCAAACGAAAAACAACCGGTCAACCGGTACCATGTTAATAACCAATCTGTAAAAGGTTTCTAAACCATGTTTACAAACCTTTTTACAAATTCCTGAAAGGGAAAACATCCAATACGACAAGTTTCCAAGAATGAAAGTAGATCGTCTTCATTCTTGAAATGCACAAGACAGAATGACTGTCCCACCCGCCCGGATCTTTGGGAGGTTTCGACAGCAAGAATTCTGAAAGAAGTCATTCAGTCTTGCAAAAATATTCGTGCAAGCGGGTAGAGGTGTAGACGCAAGGAAAAAAATGCCTATGGACGTGTCGGCCTAGGCCTATCCCTCCCCAACACATCCCTTATGTGCCAGACGTTCAATCACACCGGTGTCATCTTTCCCAATTCGTATTGTACGAGTCACGTTTTCGTGACCTTGGCGAAGTCAAATTTGTACTTCGCTCAAACCAGAATCTCAAACCAAAAACACCGCAAATCATTGAAATGTATACGTTCAATCAATCAATCACATAAAACCAACAATATCATTGGGAAAGAACGTGGTAACGCTGAAAAAGAATGGGGGGGGGGGGTCGGGACACACAGCACTTAAAATGACGAAAACGGAAAGTTGCCAAAACCTATTTTTGGATGGTGCCCATGACCACTTTACGCTCAAAAATGATTTTTTAAAAACATTTTAACTTTGGATTTTCCGGCTAGTGCGAGTAAAATGTGTCCCGATAAACATGCAAAAAATGGAAAACTACTCACCATTTCCCAAGTCTTCATGCGGCCTCCACCTTGTAGATTGTTGTCAGGATTGTCCTGGACGTTCGAGTGAATGAGGTATATTGGGCGTCGTTCTTAGAGTAATCCATGGATGCGTTCGATCGAGTAATCCATGCGTTCGAGAGTAGATCTAATCCATGCGTTCGAGTAATCCATGCATTGTTTTTCGGCATCTTGAATCCACAGACCGTTTATAAACCCTCTCATGTTCCAGAATACAGACATGACAGATATCTGTAGTCCGCTTCAAAGAACTCCGATCAGTCCTCTTTCGGTCATTTCACTGGACGCTATTTGCCTCCTTGACGAATGTCTTGAGGACCCTGTTTTGAGAGGATGCCTTTAAGGTGAGTGATGTCCCCTTTTAACAGTGGGGAACCCTCTTTAATATGTTGATCAAATATCTCTGTGTTCCCAGCGTCAGAATCTCAGCAGGTCACATCATGTCAGAGGTCGTTATCAAGAAACATGTGGCAGAGGGCATCTGCTGATCCCCTCCTGTCAGCATGCCATCACACGGTGGGCTGGTGACGGTCGTCTGGAAACCTGCAAAGAAAAAAGGGATGTCGATGTTTAGATACATTATGATGCTAACAAATGGATTCACACGCAGCGCTGTCCCAAAGTAAACATTGAGCGCGCAAAAGAAAACGGCGCGTGTTGGTGGATTTAGACCATGAACAAACCCCGCCTTAAACTAGAAGACGCGGCATTTTGCATGCGGAGAACCGGAAATATTTTCCAAAAAAAATCAATTTTTCTGTAAAAAAAGAACAAACTATACCCCGACTGTCGTCGCAAGAGAATTATGTGCGAAAAGTTTTTTGAAGGAATGATTTCCCGCGTATCACAGCGCTGCATCAAGCATGTCAAGTGAGCAACGAAAAGAGCATGCCTCAACATGCTCTGCGGCAACGCGCGCGCTTTTTCGAACCATGCGAATCGGCCCGACTTCATCAAAATAACCAAAAGCACCACAACGGTTCGATTTATTTCCCCCAAATCAATGCAAGCATTTCGAGACGGACAAATTCGCTAAAAAAATGTTTTCATTGGAAATTTGTAAGATTTTCAACGGAAGGTGATGAATACTTACGGGAAAACGGCAAGGTGTATCCCTCTCCAGACAAGGTCCCGCTGTCGTGATGGTGTATGCCGTCTGCCTAGAACGACAACTCCCAGACGAGGTTATTATCTGTCGAGGGGGAGAGCCGAGCACCCTGGAGAAAAAAAGCGAAATCGGAGAGTCTTCTTTTGAATCCAGGGTCATTTCTCTAAACTACTCCTTCTCATTTCGATTTTTGCTTGATTTGACTGTTTTCTGTTGATTTTTAGGTGAAAAAATCAGAATTGGGTCAAAAGGTCGCATGCTGTGCCCTCTTTTCCAACTTGGACTCGCCCGGCAAGTTCACGAAGAGTGTATTACGTAACATTGAGACTATGTACTCTCAACGACCATTCACCAATTCGACAAAAGATGGCAGCAGCTACCAACTGACAGTTCTGTAGCGGTACCTTTGGGAACCAAAATGACAGTCCCGTTTTGTGCGCCACCCTTATCGTACTAGTTTGTGACACCACTGACCCAGTTCGAATTGATGGATACGAGGTTGATCCGACACCCGCGAATGTTTGTACATGTTGTATCGAGAGATCGAACCGAATGAAAAAAAGTTTGTTTTTTGATGAGCTGATGAAATAAAAGGCGAATAATTACAGTGGGATTGGTTATCAATGAACAATAGAAACGATTTGGTATGGGATACCACCCAGGAAATTGGCTTGAAATCGTTAAAAATGATCTAAATTAGAGGCTGCGACCGGATGGTAGAAAATGCACACTCATCAGTGCACTCACATGCTCACTTCATGTGCATGAGATTGCTGTCATGGCTGTGGTTGCCTCTGCCAGCGAGGCAGGCTCTTGGCATCCGTAGGCCTATCTTTCTAGGCCTATGTGATGAAGGAGGGCATACCATGGCCTACCAGTACCTACCTATGCCGCAGATCAGAGCAATCCAGAACCAGATATGCTGCTGGTCAGCCCAAACCCAAACTTTCCTCCTGACCTGGGCCATGTGGACCTTTCTTTCTTTTTGGCAGTTTTGCATTTGATGAGGCCTGTCCACCCCACCCTAAACCTGTCCCTGACCCAAACCATAATCCCAATCCTAACCTTAACAATGACCCTTTCATTAACAATAACCCTGTGGTGGGGGATTGTGCAGTTGATCCCTTTTCTCGGTCTCACTTGTTGAATTTCTAAACTTAGGCCTAGGCCTATAGGCCCTACCCATTGTTAACTTTGCATGACTTTTCAGGCTTCACTTGCCAGTCTTGTGATCTTGAACAATGGAATCAGTAACGTGTAAAGTCCAATTCAAGTCGAAGCCTCTTGAGACAAAACAAGATGAAGAAGAAAAAGCAAAACAAGCGCGACGCCGCAGCAAGATCATTAAAGAAATCATGGATACTGAGCTGACATATCATAGGCATCTAAAACTTATGGCTGATGTGAGTTCTCTAATAGGATTTTCCAATGTAGCCATGATGATGGGCGGACTAATTTCCATCATCCTCATGACAACTATTATGACAATCATAATTACAGCAGTTATAACAGTCATAATAATAATTTTCATAATAATTATGAGTGATGAGGTAATTCAGTAAAAATGTCTAAATTGAAAATACTTCACAGGTCCCAGTGGCCACCACAACTGAACTGAATAATTCTGGCTATTCCATTTATACTTTCAGTATTTTGAAATTCCAATGAGGGCCCAGAAACTCCTACCAAACGCAACAATAAGTGTGGTATTCAGCAACATCCAGCAACTCATCCAGGTCAACAATGAACTTCGTCGTTATTTAGATGAAATGGAAGTGGGCTGTGCTTTTCTTCATATGGGACATTTCCTCAAGTTGTACTCCGTGTATGCCAAGAATCATCAGCTAGCACTTACCACATTGGAGGTATGTGCTGCTATCTTTACTTCAGTTTCTTTTGAAATCAGTTGTCTTCCATCTTTGAAATTAGAGATGGATAATCCCTTTGATATTTCACATAAAAGGCAGGTGTGTGGGCAAAAAACAAGTGATTTAAGAAGGAAGATCTTCTGAGGCAGAACTAATCGGGAACTAACAATCCAGGGCTTCTCTGGCGTACTGGGAGTAGCACAGTTACTAGCACTGATATAGTATGGAGCAATCCTTCTTCACATTCTGTGTCAATTTTTTTCCCTTCCTTTGCCAGGAGGTAGAATCAAAGCACCCTGACCTGATCGCCTTCAGGAAACGTCAGGAGGATCGCCCAGAGGTTCAGATGAAGCTGAATTCTCTGTTAATTACTCCTGTACAGAGAGTCCCAAGGTAAGCAACATCCATTGTAAGGGAGTGATGAACTCTGCACTTAAAAACATTCTGTCTATAACCGCCACATCTCTCCGCAGTTGAGTTGAAATTTCGTCGAGCTTTATACATGTACAAGTGTTCTGACATTATCCTTAAACATGTTAAAGGTACAAGCTGCTTCTTGACGAGCTGCTGGCCTGCACTCCTACGACTCACACAGATTATGTATCGCTGAAGAAGGCCGTCAAACAGATCAGCACGGTCGCCAGTCACATCAACGATCACATCAGAGAACACGAGAACTTCCAGAAGATGATTGAGATACAGAAGTGTTTGGAAGGGGGTGGGGCACCGAAGATTGTAGCTCCTGGGAGGAGGTTTATTAAGGAAGGGATTCTAAAGAGGGTAGGTGGACGAAACGGAGATTATAGCAGAAGGGCTTTGAGAGGAGCACAGAATAGACAAAAGTGGTGGACGGCCAACATGTTAATTATTCCAAAAGCAAACTTTATTATGGAGCGTGTTCTGTTTCAACTTTTCGAGTGATCCAATATTTCTGTCTTTTGTCTCCAGATGTCAAGAAATGGTGGCAGATCGTACGAAAGAATGTTTTTCCTCTTCTCCGACATGATCATCTATGCCAAACCCAAACCCCTCGACAACGGCAATCATCACTACAGCTGTTGTTGTGTCTTACCACTACATCATTGTTCAGTTGAGAATATGTTTGGATGTAACGTGTCAAAGTCGGACAGGACGATGTCACCTGACGACAGGGGCGGTATGTTCAGGGTGAGTTCAGTAGAGTTACACTCCATTTGGATATGTGTGCTTGGAGGCTTCGTTGAGATTTACTTTGGAGAAGTCTTATTGAATGGGAACAGCTGTTTGGTCTTGAGAAAATTTTGCCCCAAAGGTGATGTCAGACCTTGTTTGTATTCCAGTTGTCCTGCAAAGAGGAGAACCTGCTCTTGTTTTCTGAGAATAAAGAGACGGTGTTTGAGTGGATGAAAAGTTTGCAGGATGCCATCAGGTGAGATAAGAACACGACGCTGTTTCTTTCATACCAAACCCTCCAGTCTTCATTCAGACAGATTCTAACTTACTTCTTCCGCTAACCAATAGATGGCGTCTCCCATAGAGGAATAATTTTGAATGACATTCTCTCCCGTTCCAGCGAGGTGAAACAATCACGGCAGACTTTAAGAAAAGAAAGCAGTGCTAAACAACCGATGAGAAGATCAGCGTTACAGCGTCAGTGGAGGAGGGAGAAGATGAAGAAGGTATCCAGTGATTACACCTGGTCAATTAAGACCATGACGGAATGTTATACACATGTAGGGGGGTAGTTCTGCCATAGAGTGCTGTTTTGCCTTCATGCTGGTGAGGTGTTGTTATGGAAGAGGTCATAAGTTCAAATCCCACAAAGTACTCCCTGGTCAATTACACTCTTTCTGAGTGTATTGTTTCCAAAAATATTTTTACCTCTACCCTACATGGTCAAAAATACTTTTTAGCTCACTCGTGAGCTATAGCCATCACGTGGCGTCCGTCGTCCGTCGTCGTCTGTCGTCGTCCGTTAGCAGGGCACGTTTTGTAACCGCTGGGGCTATTGATCTGAAACTTGGTACACATAT
>NMRB01004197.1:20675-42973 GCA_002633025.1 Notospermus geniculatus
AACATGCAGGTCATCTGTTCTTCTGGGACATTAACCCTAACCAAGTTTCGGTCCGAATCGATTCTTAGCTTGGCCTCCAGGTGGCCAAAAACAAGTCCTGCAACTTGGGAATGACTTGCCCCAGATGTTCGCTCATCATCCTCTCTCTGTCATCACTATGTCAACGGGTGAGCACATGGTCCATGGACCATTTCATTTCATTTTTTTCTGTCAAGGCGGGTGATGAGACATTTACCGACGGTGATGTACCCAAGACCAAAGTGAGGACTCCTATACCTTGCCACAAAGAATCTCCTGTCGTCATCAAGTATAGGAAAGTCTTAAAATATGATGACGGTCCACTGGGGACACCGAAGAAAAGACTCAAGTTGGGTCATGACAGTGAAAATCAGGTGACGCTTCTCCACCAAATAACGATTGGCTGAGTGTGCAAGTTGTACCTGGCACAACAGGCTTGAGCTCGGTTCACATTTTTGAACAACTGCAGCAGTGGCTTGGAGCTAAATTCACTCCTGAAGGAGAATGCTGTCCCATCATCGGTCATATCAACAGTTGCATGGTCTTTGAGTAGGCCTATATTCCTCACTTGTTTCTGTCTCTTGTAATGTTTCAGAAACCTTCCTCAGAGGATTCATTTGAACTTCTTGACGATCCCAGAATGGATGACTTCAATGTTACCCTGCCGAGGTTTTTTAAACAGCTCTCATACAATGATATATCAAAGCCAGAGGACACAAATCAGCTAGACAAGAAGAGAGGCTTGCGTCACCCACGGATGTGTGGGGATGATACACAACCCTTGTGTACCAGGGGTCTGGACGGTGAATCTGTGAAGTGTGACACTGGCTTGGATACGCTGAAGCGATTGAAGCAAATGAAAGCTGGACAGGCCCTCAAGGGATCAATGAAGTGAGCCTTTATTCTGTTTTGGCTATCAAAGGAAAATATGGCTTCCCTGGCCTTACTAAAGGCTCCCTGGTTGTAGCCCAGTTGCAACAATGGCACTTACTTAGCACCTTCCCAAGGGTAGATCAGAGATTTTTGCCTGGGAGTCCGAGGATGGTGGGCACAGGCAGTGTTGAGGGGTCTGGGTGTTCTCCCCAGAAAATTTTAAAATCTGAGAGGAAGGGCAGATCCCCCTAATCACTTTAGCAAACAGCGGAACGATGATTGTACTGTTTGATGTGGGGTCCGTGTTCGCTCCTTCTCAATACTACCTCCATGCTGGAAGCAACTACCGGCAATGGCGTTTCCGGCAACGGCGGCGGCTGGCTGGAAACATCAGCAACGGATCAGATGCTCAAACAGGCCGATGTGCGCGCCCCGGCAACGCTATTGCCAACCGTTGCCGCTAGTTTCAGCCAGTTGCCTGTGTTCTACTTGTTGCCGACCGTTGCGTGTAGTTGTCTTCAGTCGCTTTCGATGTGCACGCCAGTCGTAACCGATGTGCGCGGAACGCGTACATCGATAGCGGCTGTTGCGTTCAGTTTGCTTCCAGTCGCAAGGCCGATGTGCGCTAGACTTTATATTCTCGGAAACTCACAACTCAAAATGATTAAGGTAAAGTATCCGAAGTGAGATTGTCTACTTATAGATTCCGCTCAAGTCAGAGTGAGTGGTGCTTCTTTGGGTGCATTCGATTCTATCTCATCTAATCAATCTGGGTCATTCCAGAATCCCATGAGATGGCACACGCTGACTAGCTCCTCAGTGTGCCGTTGGCTCTGCTCCCGATCAGTTGTGTGTCTAATTCACTCCGCTTTGCTTTGGATTTATCAAGTGTGTAATATTTTCTTTTTGGATTGCTTATATAAGTTATAACTATGGCATCGGATGATGCTGCTGTTGAGGCCCTCCTGGACGAAGAGGTCCAGGTAGGAACCGAGAAGGCTGCGCGGCAGCCTCCTAAAAGTGACAATAATATGTCACTTATCCAGACTTCCCTAGCTGACATCGCGTCAGCCATGACGACGATAGGACAAGCATGGAAGACAGTGGCAGATAACACGGCCACTGGTAGTGCTAGGGGTGGCAGTACGAATCGAAAACGAAAACGATCCGACCCTCCTGCAGGGCCATCAGACCACGGGTCTTATGACATGTATGATGGTTACTATGATGATGGCTGCGAGGACCAACAGCAGGATGGTGATGATGATGCCATCATTGATGTATCTGACCTGCTGAATGATGGAGGCACGGCATCCGAAAAACCTAGCACCTCCGGAGATGCTCCTGGTAAGACTGACGAGGATACGATCCTCGACGAGCTTAACGCTGCCCTTGAGGATGATGAGGAGTGTGGAGCCGATATTAGTGAAAAACTGGCTTCGATCATTAATAACCGCTTCGAGAAGAGGCTTGGCGCTGATGTGCGCAAAGAGAAACAGAAAGTGTACCATCGGCCAAAGAATTGTAAGAAACTGAAGGCACCACGGGTAAATACGGAAGTGTGGAGACAGCTAAATGCTTTCCAGAAAAAGCAGGATATGCGCATGGCTAACATGCAAACCACACTTTGTAAAGCAGCCACGGCGGTGGCCCTAGTCTCAGAGGCTATTCTTCTATCCAAGAAAGATGGAAAACAGCCTGATTTTAAGGCAATTCTGACACAAACAAGACAGCTAAATGCTTTCCAGAAAAAGCAGGACATGCGCATGGCTAACATGCAAACCACACTTTGTAAAGCAGCCACGGCGGTGGCCCTAGTCTCAGAGGCTATTCTTCTATCCAAGAAAGATGGAAAACAGCCTGATTTTAAGGCAATTCTGACAAAAACTACAGATGCTGTGGCCCTGATTGGCCACACGGTGTTGGAACTTTCCCTGAAACGTAGGGAATCAATGAAACCTGCTCTAAAAAAGGAGTACGCAGCCTTGTGTGCTGCTGATCTTCCGGTTACTGAGAATTTATTTGGGGATGACCTCTCAAAGACCCTCAAGGATATAAGAAGGTGAACAAAGTTGGAAAAGATACGGGGCGGTACCACGGGAGTATATGTATATTGGGGGGATCCAGAAGGAAGATGGGAAAGCGGTTATGGCAGCGGCCAAAACACTAAAATTTAAGCATTTTCCCTTGAAAAGTGCTATTTTTTCAGGTGTCAAAAAACCATGAAAAGTACCTAAAAAGTAGCAAAATTGCACTGCCGCTGCCTAAACCCTTTCACATCTTCCACTTGGACCCCCCAATATACATATACTGCAGATTTCCTACTGAATAAATGGCCGTGCCGGAAGTTTACTGTGTTAAATGTAGAAAATTCACCTCAAATAAGGGGAAAGCAATTATTCATAAATTAGCTGGTGGTAAAAAATATTTGTTAGTGAAATGCGCCATATGTGGGAATAAGAAAGCAAAGTTTATTTAGTAAATAAATGGATAAGGAGAACGAACAATATCTTAGAGATTTGTATTTTAATCCTAAAAGTACAGTTGCTTACTCAAATATTGCCCAAATTTGGAAGAAAGTAAAGACGAGTGGTAAGTTAATTAAGTACAAAGAGCTAAAAGAGTTTCTTGAGAATTTACCAACTTATCAGTTACATAAACCGATCACTACAAAATTCCTTTACAGAAAAACTGTGGTTTCTTACATTGATCAACAATGGCAAGCTGATTTAGTTGATATGCATTCTAGATCTGAAAAAGGTTATAATTACATCCTAACAGTGATAGATTTATTAAGTAGATACGCTTGGGTTTTACCGTTAAAAAGTAAAAGAGGTGAGGAAGTACGAGAATTGTTTGAAGATATTTTCACGGAAGCTACACCAGAAAAAATACAATTCGATGATGGTAGGGAATTTTACAATAAACATTTAAAAGACCTTTTAGAGAAAAATGACGTAGAATGGTTTTCATCATATTCGGATAAAAAAGCTGCCGTTGTAGAGAGATTTAACAGAACTTTGAAAACTCGAATGTGGAAATATTTTACTGCAAACGAGACAAACAAAGGTTAGATATTTTACCAGATTTAGTGAAAGGCTATAACAACACATTTCACTCCTCAATCGGAATGAAACCTATAGATGCAAGGAAAGAAGAAAATGAGGGTGCTGTTTGGTTCAATTTATATGGAGCATTTTTAATGCATGATTTCGGTTTACCAAAATTTAAGATTGGAGATAGTGTAAGAATTACTAAATACAAAACAATTTTTGCTAAAGGTTATATCTATCAGGCATGAATGGGTCCCTAGGCATTGATTTGGGCCATAGTGACCATGATAGTGATACATACTGAACACCTGACTGACAGCTCTTATTTAAACGATGATCATGGACATAATTTAACTGGTTCTAGTTCCACAACTACTACAGCTAGCGACTTCGGCACTGGAATTTGACTAGCTCGGGCTCGGCTGAACTCATGAGAATGATGAAGAGAAGAGAAATGTTACAATACAAAATAGTTTATTCCTTTATACAGGTGACCATCATAAAAACTCCAGCTCTGTGAAAACATCATTGTTATTGTTCTGACATTATTTTACTATTTCCCCATCAATGTGGTGGTTTCACCTGAAAGGTGGAAGATGGAACGAATCATGTCCTGCTTTACCTACACAGGCTTTGTAAAGGTCACTGAGGTCATAGGCCAATCTCCCCAGAGACTCAACAAAGGGGTCAAAGAGCCGATGTTTAAAACTCCATGATTGCTTTCCAGTCTCTAAAATGCACCAGTATCCTGCCTTGTAGCCTCATACCCAGGTCTTTCAACCAAAACAATGGATAGGCTATCTGGGGACAAGGTTGAATCACAAGAAGCCGGTGCAGTCGTTACACAATTCAATCACTATTTACAAGTATAATGAGATGCAAATATATACAAATGAATCTTCGATGAACGTGTGTCTGAATATTACGAAATATGAAAGTATGTTACAAGATATCCAATACCGTTTTTACATAAATCTGACCAGATTTTACAAGAAAGCCCTTTCCCAATAATAATTGTAAATAGCCCATGTTACCCTTGGCACCAGTACATGTTACCCTACGAACTTCAACTTCTTACTTTGAGACAGACTATGAACAAAGGGACATTCCGTCAGTGTCTCTCATGACAACAGTGTTCAAATGAAATATATTCCAGAAGATGATCTAGGTATTGGGACTTGTCTCGTGACCTACATTCAAAGTATGCCCTCACCCACACAGATCAATCACACATCAATGCACTGTACCTCAGACAGATTTTCAAATGTTGCACTCCAGTAAGATGCAACCTTCTGGAATACCGTACTTGACACAGAACTGCAATGACACAGGGATCTATCAAGGTCAAATACCCTTTCATCCAGAGGGGAAACTTTGTAGGCATTATCTTCTTGATCGGTAGAAAGCCGTGACAAGTTCACTCTGTCAACAGGCAGTAAAATGCATGAGAAAACCAGCATCTCCACAACAGCACGATGTTAAAATTCTGAGTGTGGCCTTGTTCTCACACAAATTCATGGTAAAATCTTGCTGAATTTCTATTGAATGCTGCCAAGAAATTACCACAAATGAAACACAAATTAGAGTCCTTCAATGTGACATTTTGGATGCCTGAGTTGATTTCGTGTAAATACAGCTTAAAATGTGACAATAGAGGACTCGGATGATCATCTGGAGCTTTCAACAGAGAGAATATTGATGGCAAAGAACTACTGATGACTTCACGAAGATAAAACAAATCTCTCGATAGTAAGAGAAGTTCATTGCCATGAGAAATAAACTTGCTTAATCCTAGAGGGGATTAGTGGTGGTAAATAAAACCGTCTAATCCACTCAAGGGTTTAACACAGAATTATAATGAAAATGAAGAAGCGTGATTATAATTTCTTCATGGACATTATAAGAAACACTCGTTGAAGAACAGACAGTCTACATTCTGAGTTCTTCAAGGAGTGAGTCTGTGGGTTTCTTCTCGCGAGTTTGATGTTCATTTGCCATGATTACACAGCATAATACATCGCATGGATTCACTCAGAGTCACTGAATGAGTCCTTGCTTTCCTTGGAAGGGTTTTATTCCTCAGTGAAGCTGGTAGCACACACGCATAAATCTCAGTGAGATCGCCTCTGTTTTAGCCTAGTCTATGAGATAAAGCCTAGTACGTGTGCTATCTCATCTCATTAAGTTTTATGTCACAGACATGATTTCCAATCCCGCAGACGTGAATTTCTCTGCAAGCGGTCAGCTCTAGGAGCACAAGCCATTGAGATGATCTGACCGGGATGAATTTGCTTGTGTGCTGCAAGCTTTAGGAATGCATGTCAGTGAGATGATCTCAAAGACATGGATTCCTGTGCTGCAAGCTTTAGGAATGCATGTCAGTGAGACGATCTCAAAGACATGGATTTCTGTGCTGCAAGCGTTAGGAATGCATGTCAGTGAGACGATCTCAAAGACATGGATTTCTGTGCTGCTAGCTTTAGGAATGCATGTCAGTGAGACGATCTCAAAGACATGGATTTCTGTGCTGCAAGCTTTAGGAATGCATGTCAGTGAGACGATCTCAAAGACATGGATTTCTGTGCTGCAAGCTTTAGGAATGCATGTCAGTGAGGCGATCTCAAAGACATGGATTTCTGTGCTGCTAGCTTTAGGAATGCATGTCAGTGAGGCGATCTCAAAGACATGGATTTCTGTGCTACCAGCTTGAGATATGACCCATCAGGGGAGAGAACAGGCAGGCTATCATGATTCTTCCCGTGGAGGGCAAACGATTCAATCTGAATCAAAGGGAATAAAACCCAACAAGAATGAACTGAAACAAACTTTGTATTCGTAGAATAGGTTAGAAAGTGTCTAATCTATTTCACAAGATGTCGGATCCTATAAACGAAGGAAGGCTCAATAAACTTCCTGTACAGTTTATAGGAGGAAAATATCATCTTTGAATGACCGGAAGTGTTCGGACTTGCGGTGATTGAAAAATGTGAAAGTTTGCACCCTACTGAACTGATGAACAGTGTTCAGCTTTCAGCATCTGAAGACTGAACAATACGTACTCAGTTCTTATAGTTGCAGGTCTCTGTTGAAAGCTCAGTCGTTGAAAACAAGGCCAGAGACAGATCCTGGGAGGGCAGACTTTTCAGATCCTGGGGAGGAGGGCATTCCAGAGTACAGTGAGTCTTGTATTCTTTGTGGTTTTGTGTGACACATGTTGTAAGTGTTGGTCTTCTGAGAATGTACCCGGGAAGTGCCCTGGTGAGACTTATTGCATTCGATCCATAAAAAAGTTCATAAAAAGCGTTCATTCACTGTTACACGTCAGACGTTGGAAGGTTGTCATCTTCGAGGAAGTTTTCATGGGCCAGCATGTGCTGAAGGAAAGAAAATACTTCATTAGTTTAACAGCATGGCAAGGAGTAAATGGAGCTGCGGAGGTTTGCTATTTACCATACACTCAAAACTACACATGTTTGGCACCTTAGCGAATGTGCATGATAACAAAATGTCCTAAAAACTCTATTATTACAACCTACAACTAAAGTAACACAAGCTACATGTAATGTGACCAGAGTCTGCTGATCTGAGTCACGGTCAAAGAGAGAAAATATTAGAACCCTAGCCTACTGACTCATGATTTAAGAGAAAAATGTATTGGAACCCTAGCCTACAGTTACAGGGGCAGCAGACGCCAAAATGGCTGCAGTTTGTGACAAATACTTTGACAGAAATAAGAAACACAAGACAATAATAATAATAATTTATTTTCTATAGCGTTAAACCATCTCAATAATGCTCTGAAACGCTGTACAATATGAGGTGAAAATGTAGAAATACATTTCAAACACTACTAAGACAGATATATGAGTGGCTAAAGGAGTCCTCCATGTGAGTGTTTTCTCGCTAAAGCTGGCTCTCTTTGGTAACTCTGCCAGAGAAAACTCTGGCAGACATTTGTGGGTCGAGATGTAAGCCATAGGACACCATTGACAGCCAACCCATTCGAGGAAACTTGTGTGACGAGCTCCTTAATGTAAGAACAGCTTCCCTCCAAGCTTATGTACAAACACCAGGTTAGACAGTGTTTTCCATGGTTTCCAACCCTAAGTTACTTGTGAGAAAAGATTGGCCTATTGTTACTCACTGTTAGTGTGTTTATTTCATGTGAATAGGCACCTATTTCCTTGGCTGCTCTCTCTTCCCTCTGAAATAGAAACAATGGCAGTTAGGACAAGGTTTTAAGGCATTAATGCACAGATCCCACACACTAGGGACCTTATTCACGGAACCTCGTCACTTTCAGAACCAATCCTTTGTTAGGCTGAGAGTGAACAATAGGCTACCCACAAAAGAACAATGAGGTGAGGTACATGAGCTCCATATGAATGGAGATGTGACTAGACTTGGTACGAATTCCCCCATGTACTGGAGATAAACAGATATACACAAATCAAGACGAGTCATGGCTGATGGACAGCAGGTACTGTAAGAGAAATTTAATGAACAGAAGTTGACAATTTTGAGAATGTGACAAGCAAAGAGGACAGTCATGATGATATGAAGCAGTTCACTGAAAGAGAAAGAAGGCACAGACAAGAGAATCATGGGAAATATTTTTGTTTGTTGAGTGGTTAGAGACTCTGAGAGGTAAGCAGACATTGAAAACATAACAAGAGCAAAACACCAGCCTGAGGTCGTCAGTGGTTCTTTGATAGTCCTCGCTCACACCTTATCGCGCGCGAACGTTCGTGTGCGGTGACAAGGGAAGTGAACGCCGAGAACCACTTAGGCTAAGAATCCATTCATGCGATTTTCGTGCCGCGCGATGTCGCATCCTTTGTCCACGACCAACGCGGCGGAAACAAACAATGCTTTCGAGCGTCTTCCGCTCGAAAATCGCATGAATGGACAGCCAGCCTTACACCTCAGACAGGTTGCAAAACACAGGCCTAACTTCCTGAACAGCGTGCTCTTGCCACAACTCACAGCAGACAGACTGAAAACCAGTCAACAACACATTAAACAAACAACACAGCATGCCCAGGTTTCAAGAGGGAATACGTCGATCCCAGCGTATCCGTTTCTAAACTTTGTAAATGAAGGCGAGTGCAAGTTTTTAGAGCTTTTGAGGAGGTGTGTCATTCCATTGGCATAGGGCATGCGGGACGTACGGTTGGCGCTGTACATGACAATGAGAGAAGACATGACATAAAGTTTGTCGATAGAGCCACTGACATTCAGAATTTAGTCTGCAAGTCGTCATCAACTGAAGCGAAAAATGCATGGATAAAACCACATCATACAACTTACTACAGGCACTTCTTTGATTTCGCCTAGCTGCCGTGACTGGAATAACGAGTGGACAGACATTAACGATGATGGACAAACGGTCCTGGAATCATTTGCTCTGAGATCAGGTTGGTGTCCTTGCTTTGAGCATTCCCACCCCCACCAACACACAACGACAGACAACCATGAAGAGAATCTAAGACACCCTTCACTCCACCCACCTTCTTCACTGACGGATCCATGGAGCCGTTCTCACGACTGTTTATTGCAAGCTGTGGTACTCCATTCTTGATTATATTCTGTCCTGGAGGACCCTGGATGTCCATCGGACAAATAAAGATGTCGAAATCCGTCTCTGACTTGCTTCGCTTGTGGCCAAATATACCGTGTTTCTTGGACTGAAAAGATGACAGCGAATGATCAATGACTGATGGACAAGTGTTAGCTAATGCAAAGAGTAATGAGTGGTGGTATTATCTTCCTAATATTATGTAATCTCAGCCAAAAACTACCAGAACTTGGTCTGAGCACAGCGGGTTAATGGAGTGAAGACTGACCTTGACTTTCATATTCGGCGTTAGGGGTGCATACGTTTCACTGGCCTCGTACTCTCGTTTCCTCGTTTGCATCTCATTCCCAATTAACGATACAAAGTGTGTTTTAAGGTGGCGCCGGAGTAAAGTCTTTGTGCTCGGGATGGACAGTAAACTGGCAAGGAGATCAGCCGTGAATGCAGGATCAAGGACCTAAAACAAGACAAGAGGAAAGGTGACCCTTCGATAACTTTTGAACATGCTAAATTAATCAAACAGTCAAGTTTAAAGACAATCCCGGCAGAAATCAGCACTCCAATAGTAAAGGCAGTATCTCCATTATGGCATTATCTTACCAGTAAAGCACCATGTACACCGCTTCCTCTCATGTTCGGAGCGTACTCAGACAAGTCAATGGATCTCAGCCAGTCCATCACGCGATGATTCGTCCACAACATGACTTCTGTGGGAGCGTTATGGACTGGACCCTGTCAAAGATAAGAGCGTATCATTAGGGTGAAGTAACGAAGTATAACTACCAGTATGGTCGACCCATGATGAATGCCTCAGCCACACTCCACCCACACTGACAGAAACGTTTTACTCAGAACCCCTTGTCCTACAATTGCACATGTACAAATTGCAGGATAGTGGAATACTTTTTCTTGCACAAAGTCAGTCATCACTTGACATACGGATTACAAAAGCATGAGTTAAGAGACATCACAACATAGCAGTCAATGGTGCATATAGATCTGCACTTCACTGGCCAAACACATTGGAATTTCTGATGCTTTTGATGATAAACATACTGGATTCCTTGTTAGCCAAGAACCAGGCTTAAAATACGGTTTGGGCCCTGTCTCGATCACTGAATTCAGTAGACAGAACTAAGAGTGTTATTCAGGGCCAAGTAGTACACGGTAACCCTGTCCTGACCTCGATTCTTCCAGAGTTATTGACCTGAAACACGTTGTTGGGACTATCTTCATGCCATTAAAAGATTCAGCTATGTTTGTTATGATAGAATTTAGAACCAAAATCCAGATCACATTAACCTTCGATTGAAAAAAGTCCTGCAACATACAACATGGACAATGAAATGACTTCAACATAAATTTATCTGCACCTAGTGGCACCACCTGTTTCCCGACGTAATTGACTCGCGCAAGTTTCCAGCAGATGGTATGCTGCATCTTAGGTGCTGCTCCAAGTGAGAGTTTCCTCATGCAAGTTGGCTCTCAATGGGCAACTCACTGCTGCTGGTTTCCTACACCCAACAGCTTACACCTTTGACCAATGACACAAACAACTGCCTGTTGTTTTCGACCGAGCTGCCCATAAAGAACCAACTCACCCAAAAAAACTCTCACATTGAGTATAGAATAGTGTCCCAGAGCACTGTCTCTCTTACTACGTTCTTAGTCCAGCAGCTTTTTCGGAGCACCCTGTAGACGAAGCATTTCAATGAAGAAATTGGACTGACCTCGTCCCTAACTGGTCTTCTCTTGAAACAGTGCGGGTTGAAACTGTTGAGTCTGAGCACCTGGATACCACGCTTGATACTAATGTGATGGAGGGCATTGGTCACCTTCAGGTTGAGAAGGTCGTCCTGGAAACATCGAGAAATCGCTGGTATTAGAACGAGAAGACTGAAGAATAATACTGGGAGGAACTGTTTCAGTCAAACAAGAATTTGAAAGCACTTGTCAGTATCAAATCTACTCACCACAGTCAGATAATGCAGCATCCGACCATCAATCCTCGCCTCCACAAACTGATCTTTGTACTGTGGTAAACCTATATCATCAAGCCACTGCGTCACCCAGTTATGGTCCAGTTCACTCATCCGATCCGTCTGCTCCGTGCCAATGGCTTGCAACGCCAGCTGCAGCTTCTTTCTGTGTAGAGGATGTTTCATACCAAGTTCCTGGAACGAGATTTGGTTACACGGGCGATGAACTATGGAACATACTTTGATAACTTAGATGTTAGTGCTGCAGGATCCCCCGCCCTCCAAATGACAATGGAGGTTAGACTCTGTGTTAATAGCACTTCACAATTATCTTGAGCATCGAAAACATGGAGATACGCACCTTTTCAAAATCATGCGACGTGGCTTTGAGCAATTGTTGACCGTTTTTCACCCATTTTCGACAGGCACTGACGTACATGTTAAGGCCAAGGGCGTGCATCCAGGCACCCACACGATCTCCATCCCATCGGCTGAACGGGACGCCTAAATCACTGGAAAGAGAAAGAACGTGTGAGTTGTTATCGAACCTGGGACCTTCTGACTGCCAGCCAGAACTGAGCCAAAGTATCAAGGCATCTCCGAATACAGAGTTACAGTCCATCAAGGTGTCAATGTCATTCACCGCCATCATCACGTGACCTTGAGAGGAGCAGATTTCAACTTACTTGTTGACGGTCCATCCCAGCCTCGGTCCAGCCGTTGATCGGATACCTCCACGAACAAACGCCGTCTGTCCAATACGGTCCAATTCCTCATCCGAGTTGCTCCTTTTTATCCTGAGAAGATCAGAAAGAGGAATTATATGATTTCATAGATGATGACTCACAGTGTGTCTAAACCGATCCCACATTGTCATCTAATGCCAAAAGTGCCTTTCTGTGGGGTTCTGTAGGCCGCCCAATCATATGATTTCTACTGCGTGTGCCAAAGGATAAACTAGGAAAAATATTGAATGTGCTGAGAATAAACAGGTGAACATGGTGGAATGATGGAAGTGTATGCTCCGGAATTACCATCGTTTTGTCGGCAAGAAAACGTAAGGTGCAAACAAGATAGGTTGGTGTATAAAACAATATTCCTTCAATCCGAGTTTACAGCTTTTGGCTGCCAGTTGAGGATAGTGGATTGAGCATGCACTGATGAGTACTCTGAAGGGGATGGAGATGATATTTCACAATGTTTTGTCAATGAGAGAGGACTCACACCGCACTGCACACCATGCAAGTCTCAGAATGGCAGAGAACATCATACAAGTTTTGAGGGAGTCATACTGTACATAGCATCAGAGCCAAAATTAGTCCATAGTTCTTGACATGTGCACCAGAAGCACACGTGGTAACTGGAACTACTTCTTTCGTATAAATACATGTAAACAGAATGAATGAACGAAAACCCACAGCCACAAAGACATAAACTAGGAGACCTTTGAGGAAATTCAAAGTTCTGCTGGTTGACATGAATCGAGATTCAGTCATCTGTAAACACTAATTCATCTGAATCTCTCAACTAGCAGGACTTGGACTCCCATAATGAGGCCTCCTTTCTACCACCGTAGATAGTTTTCCAATCTGATAGAAACATATCCCTCCCATTGCTCACAAAGATGGACCAAATCCCAGCACCAAGTGGAAGACAGAACATAAACTTGTGCTGGAACATGCCGAGACACATCCTGAGGTAATCGGTGGTTCTTAGCACCCCGGCTTAGCACTCGCTCCCTTCGTCACCACATACAAGAAGACAAAAGGAGCAAGCACGATGAATCACTGATTACCTGAGGATGGGCAACATGCAGAAAAGATAGACAGAACATGTGGAGAGGATGGACGTAGTTGTCATCTACACCAGTTCAGGAGACAGAATGGTCCCTACATCTGCTGGGATGATTGAAGGCAACACATTCTTTGTTGAGATATCAAACAAAAGGTGTCATGGGATATGTTGAGGCCGTACAAACTGGCATAGATGAACTGTTGAACCGTGCATGATGAAAGGATTGAGGTGAAATGCGAAATATCCCAAGATCTGACAGTGACTTCAGAGCACTATCTGAACAAGAAGGTCATGGGTTCAAATACAAGCTGTACCATTATCACGCGACAGAGATACAACTCACTTTACAGGGAACATTTTGTAGAGGATCTCTGATGCCTCTTGCATCATTTCGCTCACTTTTGGCAGATGTTTCGGTAATTTGGGTCAGTTTTGAATCATTTTGAAAGTTTAACCATCATTCAAGTCCACTGAAGTCATAGTCAGACTCTAAGCTTGGGATATCTCTCTCCTAATCTAATGATGTCAGTTCCGTACATACCGTGACGAAGATTTTGATTTCCTAGCAAAACATTCACAAACAACACTATAGGCAAGTGAAAAGACTCCAAATGTGCTTCAGAGATCAAAATGATACGCCTCTAGGATGATTTAACTCGTCTTGTTCAAATTCTTCACCACACAAGCATCAATACGACTAGGTATTGCTGCACCGACATTAGGTTCAAAGGTCAACACTGGCATACATTGGCAGAGAGGTAGCTAGTTGGTCAACTATGGAGGGCTGGGTTATCATTTTGTAAGGGAATGGTGAGCGGGCGTTCTGACACACAACTCCTGGCTTCCGTCATCGATCAGTTTCAGTTTCAGTCCTAGTTTGATTTTCTGATCATGCACGCCATCTACCGGTGAATGTAACAACTAACTAAAGCATATTTCATGCTTGGCTCATTATAACAATGTTATCATGAAGATTACTGATTGTAAGAGGTAGAGCAACGGAATGTGGTGAACTACAATTCAAAATGTCTTCCAGGTGAGTTCACCAGAATTCCAGTGCTTCCCCGTTCAGACAAGGTACCGGTACCGGTATGTTGTGGAACCATCAATGATATGAAAACTTATCCATGACAGTTTCAAAAGCTGAAGCTTTCAATATTTTACAACACAACGTGATCGACAACATCCATGCAAATGCAACTAACAACAGTTCCGGTATCATTGATTGAAATACTCCACTGGGCCTAGTCCTGAGACAGTGTCAACTTGAACATGGTGATAACTTGGATTTAACACCACGCTTAGGCCCATCGCTGACTTAACTTGTTTCTAGAACTGGGCCCTGAAGTAGAGCTGACCCAATACAGAAGGACACTCAATGATCTTGACCTAGGACTTAAGTGACACTTACTTTGATCCAAATATCTTTTTGATTCCCTTCTTTTTCTTCCCATCCTGCATAACTCGATATTGCTGGGCTCTTTCGTCCTTCAACTGCCTCATTGCTTCATCCTCCTCATCTTTCTCACTTTGAGCTGAAAGTTTAGAAAAAACAAAATCAGCAAAAAGTTCTCGTAAGAACCAGTGAGTACTATGCAACCAAAACAATATATCTATGGCAATACTACCACTTTAGGACTTCTAATCATCACAAAACAACTACCATATTCGTTGATGGACAGACGTTTCGTACCAGACAATGACCAAGTCTAATTAACAATTATCCCTAACACCAAAACGAGTTCCTGAACAAACAACCAAATGACTGATAAGCAGTATCACAAAAAAACTCTTATCTCCCATACCGCAAAGAACACCACGAGTCTGATATCCAAAATGAAAATGCCAAAACACCAACTAAGCCAGGGGTCAACAGAGTAGAGTAGAGTATAGTGGGCCAAGCAGTGGGAAGGGACACCTCTCCATACATTGCCATTTATTCCGTGCACACTCTCAGTGCACTTCCCATGGCATGGCCCGCCATACTCCACTTGAGCCCTAAACCTGCACCCATTCAAACAAATCTCAGGTAAAAACATACCTTGAACCCCACCAAAGACAAAGTTCTCTGGGATCTTGTGAACAAAGTTATGTCCACCTTTTAAAATTTGAGAAAAGTCAGTGAATATTGAGATACTGAATGACTTCAGTGGCTGTGGTTTAAGTAGAGCAATCTAAGTAAGCATGATCTTAACTGATCACAATGTAGGCCTATGATGCATACATGTACATGATTTAAAGATCTTCATAGTTGACCAGTGATTGTGGCAAGAGAAGTGGTTTGTGTTGAAAGTTTGTGGTTTGTTACCATTCCGATGTAATCTAATCCTATATCAGTTATAGCAAGCAATACAATTCCTACCCAGAGGTCTACACCATACAAAACTCAAGTCTGAAATCTGACCAAGGTCATGAAGTGGTGAGCATTATACAACGCGAAGAACAAAATCTATTGTACAACAATGTGAGAAAAAATAACCATCTTTGCTGTTATATTACATCATCCCCCTGACTGGCAAGCGAAGCAAAGCTGTGGTGGAACATATAAAGCACACATAGAAGGAGGATTAGAGGACTAGAGGTCGTGCTCCATGGGAAAGTTTTCTTGTGCAAGTCAGCTCTTTTGGGCTCTACAACAGAACACTGTGGGCAGTCACTTGTGCCATAGACCACTTGCGCAAGTCGGCCATTACAGCCAGAAGGTGTCAACAAACCTTGGGCCTAGTGCATTGTGCCGACGGTAAGCACAGGAGCCAACTGTACAAATGCATTAGGCCCCCTAGGGCGAGGTTAATGTTGACACCCTGGGCTGATAAGCGCAAGGGGTCTATTGGTCTCAGCATTGGTTGTAAGGACACCAACAATGGTGACTTTCACATTGAGAGCCAACATGCAAAAGAAACCTCGCACATGGAGTAACACCTTTGGGCATCGAGAATCCAGATTTGGAAAACAACTAAAAACTTGGAGAAAATGTGATCAAGAGTTTGTGCATGTGGGACTTCACCTTGTGTGTTAAGTAGGAAACTCATACCGGTACCATGGAATGTGTTAGACATTAGAAATTGGACTTTCATTTTGAGGAAAATCTTTGAATACAATGACTGGATATGCAAATCTGACATTGTTTTTTCATTTTTTCTTTGACTTACTCACTGAACATGAAGTCAAAATTTTAACAGTACAGTTGTTGATAGAGTAACTCAGAAAGGAAAACGCTCTTGAAAACTTAGAGTTTTGAGTATTTCTACTTCTAGATGTAACTACTTCCCTACGGCAGTATTAACAAAGCCAGCTACTGCTGTTTTTTTGGTTTCAGGAGAAGGGGGTGGTTAAGCTGAGATTTGTACATGGCTAGGTTGATGTCAAAATTGGTAAAGTGTCGGTGTTGAATGTGGAATGTTTGTAGGTGATAAATGAGATGAATTATTACTTCCACCCCTGAAATCTCCCCCCCCCCCCNCCCCCCCCCCCCCTGTTTCAAGCCTGCCTAGGACCTCCTGACCTCTTGTCAGTGATCCCAAGCAGGGCATGTTCCCACACACAGTACATCAAGGTGCACTACACATAAACTAGAATACAACACTATACATACCGCTCAACTCCTGATGACAACACAACATCACACACAAATAGAACTGATATTAAATGAGTTCAAACAGTTGACAATGTACGGTAAGTGAGATATGATAACCAAAACTGATATTCTGATTCTTTCATATCATCCTGTCAGGCATACCCCCATAGCAGGGCTTTGGTCTCGCTTCTCTTCATATACTCCCACAGAGAGAGTGTATGAAGAGGAGACCAGAGGGTGTGACCAGATAGCACGGCCTGTCTGAAGATACAACTGGTTTCCTACCCTTCCACTGTGCTAAAGCCATATGGATGGAGGCAGCGGCCAGTCACTTCACAGAGCCACAACTCCAACGGCAGATTGGAGAATTTCTGAATTTGGTTGTTTGGGCTTGAGTTGTCACGAACTAATGTCTGCTATCTTGAAATTATCTTCTTCTGTGTTTAACACTAAGATAGGTTTATGCCAAGACAGCATTTTACTCCGGTGACACTTGTAAACTTGTGAGTTTGGTACATTCATGAAAGATGAAGACAATGTCGATGAACATGACCTAAACTGCTCAATTCTAAGATATCACCTCCAATGGATGGTAGAAGGCAGTTGCTCCACTTGTGATCAGTGGGGGTATAAATGATTGATGTAACAGCCACACTATACACTACAGTGCACTTGGTATTACATGGCAGAGCTGTTCCTTCAACTGACCATCACCCCCCTGATCCCAAGACGAAGACTGCCTTTTCATTTCAGGAGAGTGTTTTCTCAATTGAACAATTTAAGTTCAGTTCAAAAGATTGAGGCCAACTTGTTGGATTTACGGCCTGGGACAGGGGCAGTGACTCCTTAATTCCCAAATTCAAATTTGAAAACTTGAATTTGACTCCTTGACTGGTGCGGGTAAAAGACAAGTAGCGTCTAATTCAGTGAATCAACAGAAACATTGAGATTCTTTGAGGTGAGTGGAAACTGAGCATAAAACTGCCAAAAATCCAACAAATTGGTCCAAACTGTGCATGCTGAGGATGACTAGGACAGTATGTCCACCACCTAGGTTTGGTGCAGATGTGCTTCGTTTGCCCCCAGTCGACCGCAGCTTTAGGAAGCCTTTTCCAAATGAAGCAAAGCGGTTACTTTTTCTACGCGGTACAGTTGAAGCTTCATCCTGACCATTTGCATAGTTGCCATTCGTGTACTCTTCCGTCTTGGGCTTTTTGGTTTGTGTATGCTGCAGCTGGAGAAGAAAACATGAAAATATTAATGTAATATCACAGTCATACAATAGTACCGGTACAAGAGGCTGATATTCTGCATCAGGTAGGCCTAGGATTGATGTAATGGGTCTTGTGTTCTGTATAAACATGACTTAAGACAGCCTGATGCCCTATTAGACAAGTTGCTGCCAGGCAAGATGGACGTACCTTTCCAGGAAGTGACCCACTACTCTCCGACGAGGGAATACTTGACTTGTGTGGTATCGGTGAACTGTGGATGGTCGACGACGGACTTGGTATGGACACTGGATGTGGCAGGCGGTTTGCGTCTGGGGTGCTAGTGGCTGTGGGGGCCATAAGGTGGCGCTCATGCTCATGTCGGTCACCATTTGGTAACTAGAAACAGAGGAAGAGGGCGTTACTGCTTTTGTGACACGGCACAAAATACTTCAAGGAAAGGAGTAATCACACAAAGTGAATGAATTTTACAAACCCCTCGGCTTGAGTTGACTGACGGCGTTGAGCTTGAATCACTATGACGGTCATCGTCCAGCAAGGCAAAGACGTCAGTTCCTTTCTTGGCTGGTGTGTGCAGGAAGGCCTCTTCAACTTTTCTATAACGTCTAATAAGGCGCTGTAGTTCATCTATTTTTGCATCCTGGAGGAAGAAATTCATTTTTTAGATGGATTGTGGGACGAGGTTTGTGTCAAGGACCATCCTCCCACAGCAGGGCTTTGGTCTCGCTCCTCTTGATAGGCTCCCACACAACGCCCTGCTGTGGGAGGATGGCCAAGTACATAACATCCATACCGAGATGGATAAACCCACTGCAGCAACTTGATTGAAACTTTTCACGAAGCATCATCAAGCCTCACCTTTTCTTCATTTGCAGTCATCAAAGTTTCCACCACCTTTCGAAGTTTCTCTACCTCTAAATCTGTAAATATACAGGGAAGAGCAAATATGAGAACGTGGACTGTTGGGAAAATGCCCATCGGATGAACTGTCAGCCTTCTATTCGAAGCTTATAGGGCCTACAGACTTTTGAACAATTTTCTCTCTCAATGCAGGGAAGGCCAGACATCCTGACAACGAACAGCCTCTGTTGGGATCCAAACCTTTGACATTTTGAGCGTCCAGGTCTCAGCCTGTCACCTGCATGACAACTGCATGACACACAACAGCAAAGTCAAATCATAGAACTTTTTACAGAAGAAATAGTAACTTTAGTCACAATCCCTGCGATCAGAGATAAGTATAAACCACTCCCACACGTGGAAGTAACTCCCGTCAACCCGTCGAGGTTTAGATTGTGAGCGTGTATTGGTTTTCAAAGGATGTACACCCTGGATTAGGGATAAAGTGAGGTAGGCCCCTAGATAGAATGGAGGTCTCGTTTCACAAAGCCTTTAAGGCTGTGTATTTGCTATTGATACTACAGGGTTGCCCAAGAAAAGATATATTCTGAAGTATCATTTCCCTGAGTTTGAAGCTGAATGGTGGGATATGCCTGAAAGCTATCAAGTTGAAATACGTAAAGCCCGTATTCTAAGAGAGTCGTTATCACATGGGAGTCAAACTAAGGGCTGAACTCATGATTGCAGGGTTTCCAGAAATGCGACCCTTGGTAATCTCACGACTTGCCGTTCCGATTTTGTTCGCAGAAATCAACCTCGGAGGTGGCTGCGAGTTGGCATTAGGCCTACCCCATCCTGAGATTCGGATCATTTCACTTTGCTCTATTGCCTCCCTCAGAGAAGACACCATGGAGATGTCGCAAGACCCTGCTCTGAGAGGATGGGCCTACCCGTCAGTTAAACCACACGATATCACCAGCTGGAATCTTTCACCGTCTCAAGGTCATGTTTCCTTGAACATTCACCACAACCTTTGTTACAGATCATTAGCTCATGATTTAGAGGTACGTCCTCTATAAGCCACGAAGCCAGCTTCATCACGCTGAAACAGCGACACCGATAAAACATCCAAACGTTGTCTGCACTTTGAATAACGAGCGTTGTTCGTCATAAGTAGCAGGCTTTGGAATATGATGTCAGCTGACGCTTGGAGATCAAAGTGTAAACAGAGACAAGCGAGCTGTGCCCTGTGTAAAAACAGAATCAGCACACGGTCCATTTCATCCTTAGTTGATCGGAATCACGTATCGCTGGGCGTCGTACAGTGAACAAAACGTCCAAATATCCTCAACTTCAGCTGAGTTATCTGTAACATTTGGTGTCCAGGGGTAAAAACTAAGCCGGTACCGGTACAAGATACAAGTAATGTTGACAAATCTCTGATAAGAAGCTTACTGGGGAGCTAGGAAAAACATTACAAAGATGTCTTTCCAAGGATTTCTGCCACTGATTTCGAGTCAAAACACAGAAATTCAGCAGGCAATCGCTACACAGCCAAGGCCTAGCTGAGTTCTTACTTCTGGCAGACGAAAGAAGATGCAAAAGTAGGGGAGGGGCACTTTAGTAAAATTGCCCTCGGAATCCAGCAATCTCGAGCATGCATTTTTCTACTGGGAACGAAATATTTACCGCAAGGACCAAACCTTTCTATTGCCCCTTAGATTACACTTCTGGTAGCTCGACTTGAAAGTGCCAGCCTGAAGAAGACCCGGTTCTGGAGGACGACTCCTTTTATTATATCATATTGCCCCTTAGGAGTTCAAAAACCAAACGGTGGGATTGATCAACAAGAGGTTTATGGGGCATACACTCAGCTGACACGTAGGCCTAGATGGTTAACACAGGAAATTAACCTACACAACCCTTTCATTTGTAAGTTTAGAATCTTTGCCCGCCAGAAAAAGAAAGTGAAGTATGTGTGAATGATAACAGCTGATGTGGAGTAGCCACTTGTATGTTATTTCAATCTACTTTGATAGTATAATGTCAATGATTCGGCGAGGAGAGGAATTCGGTTAATGAAAGTCAAGTGAAGAATGTCCCGGTCAATATGTAAGTGATTCATGCATCCTGTGAGGCCAAGCAGGGGGTTAGACAATCATTATTTCCTTTGCTAAAGAAACAAAGATAAAATGATGAGTTACAGAAATGTCAAGTCTTTTTGATACTGTAAACCCAATAATTATAGTGGACTGAAATGCTAGGACCAACATTTCATGATCTTCATTCAAAATCTTAAGTATGCAAAGCCACCATCCCTTTAAACATTGAAAAAGAAGGTAAACGAGGAATTTCAGAATGTTAAGCCAAAGAAAACATCCCCAAGGTTCCCTCTATTGACCGGAAAATGAATTAAAACCCACAACCGCAGGGTCAATAGACTGGTTCCTGGTCCCTACACAGGGGAAGGTTGAGAACTAGTCTACAGGTTCTGTCCCAGCCATTACTTTATCAAAATGAAAGTTTGGCTTTCGACAGCTTGTGGCATCTCCACATAACATCATACCACCACAGAGACACTTTGTACACGGTTAATCTTACGAGATCTTGAAGTGAGAACTCCATGCTGTTATTTGAGAGTGATATGAACAAAGTGATAGGGAAAGACTCGAGGGGAGTTTCATGGTGAAATATCTGGCGACAAAATAACAATGAATATCCATGCTTTGGAAACTTATAATGCAGGTTATCAAATATCTCAAGCATGTCATATACTATGGTTTGACAGATGCATGGGTTGGAAGGGGAGTTTAGTTTTTACTTTATAGTTCACTACAAACACACAGTTGGTTTTGTAACGCTTTCAATTTGCATTTCTAAACTGCATGTCTTCCACGGAGTTTTGCGTCCAGCGACCTCAGGACAAAAGTGGTTTTAATTGGAACTACGCTACGTCGTCACAAGGCTCTTACCACCAAATCAAAACCTGAAGCAAAGAATGGGGTAAAATCCTTCAAACCTAAAACGGGGTAGGTACAGGCAAATCCCTAGGGTTACAGGTCTTCTTCAACTGTCTCTGACAAACTTCGGAATATTAAAGTTTGTCGTCAATTTTCATTTTGAGTCCATTTCAGGCTGCGTCATGTCCAAAATACAGCTGAGCCGAAGTTTGTCGCCCCACAATTGAACAAGACCAAACCCGAAAGCTATACAAGGAATGAGACGGAACAAAACATGCAATAGAAAGAACAGGATTAGTAGCATGAACGCAGACTCTCGCAGCACCATCTTACGTTTTCGCCGTAAGCGATCTAACGTGCGTTCTTTCTCGATAGTCCGTGTTAACTCGGCTAG
>NMRB01004198.1:5322-17694 GCA_002633025.1 Notospermus geniculatus
GCGCATGCTCGTGCATGCGAGTGCGCATGCTCAGGCATGCGCAGATGGCTTTTGTGTATTTTTAGACTGGGCACGTGCTATTTGTTTATACGAAAATTGTAATGAAATGAGTGCGTTTTACAACTGTTTTAAAGCATTTTGACCGTATACTTCTGGATTTTTCCATGGAAAGGTTGGAAGTAGTATGCAAGGTTGCCACCACCTTTCAGTTCAATTTTTTAATTGATAATGTGCTAAGTGCTGGCATTAATAGGCCTAGATAGGAGCTGCGACAGAAAAAACTCACTGGGACGAATCTTTAAACAGCTGTAACTTTACCAAAAATGGACAGAAACCCAAAAAATTGGTGTCAAAATGTTGCATTTTTCATACTCTTTCCAATAATATATAACGTACAGGGGTTCCTGGAAAAATCAAAAATGGCCTAATATCACTAATGTTATTACACGGTGACAATAAACTCATTTGATTTGATTTGATTTGATTCATTTTGGGTTGGAATGTACATGATGTACAGTGATGGGCTTCAGCACTCACGACATGCATCCATCCAAAGTGTATTCTGAGATGTAGGCAGGCCTTGTGCACAGCAGCATGCACATTGCATGCATGTGCAGCAGAGAGGCATGCACTATGTGCACTGCCATGACTGCAGTCAGAGCAGACGGAATCAATCATCAGGAATCTCACCTCAACCAAGGGTCTTTTAAACCACGAGCCTTCAACATTCGTTGAACTTCTTCAAGTTCTTTGATTCCTTCAACTTTATAACTCTTATAATCTGGAACCGGTGGGGGTTTGCCTCCACCCATTTTTGAGATTTCTGCGAAATTAGCAACAAATTCAGCCAAAAATTTCAGATGAAGGACAAACCTGTGCTTTGTTGAATACTGGTTGAAACATATTGAAAGATAACGTTTTTAGGCCCTCCTATGCCTGCCTGATATTGAAATTGATTCCCATTGATGTACTTACTTAGTTATTGGTATATTTTGGAATTTTGGGGAATATATTTTGTTCATGTTTTTAGTTTCAACAGGGAATGTAAAAGTATTACATCTTCATGTAGTGCTATCAACAAGACGAAAAGTGGGGATTCCCCATTTTCCCCCAGTGCTGACTGCTATACTTCACCTGTTCACTTCACTTCCAATCCCAGAATCAGTTCCGTGTTTTTATCACGTCATAAACTCGAATCAGAAAGTCCAATTCCGAATGAACAAAATGTGACTAATCGTGATGTGAGTCCTGCTCTGGAAACCACCAGACGTCCAGCAGTGCATGAGCAAAAAAAAAGTGAAAAAAAAAGAAAAAGAAGCCAGCAGCACTCATGATGACACTGCCACACACTGGCAGTGCAGTGCACTGCATGCATGCTGCCATGTGTACTGGGTGCAGTGTGCAGAGTTCCTTCTTCATGTTCTTGGGTTCTTGAAGACCAACCAAATTGAAATTGAAATTAGGACTAGGGGCCTAAGACTACTACAGGTAGGCCTAGCTATAGGTCTGAATTGTATAGGGACCTACAGCTAGGCTAGCTAGTAGAGTAAGCAGGTAAGATAGCGAAAGTACCGGTACGGTAGGCCTAGCCTAGGCCTAGGCCTACCCGGCTGGCTGGTAGGCCTGGCAGGGGCTGCTTGGCTGACCGAGGCCGACTTAGGCTGAGGCCGTTCAATCGAAGTTGGCCAAGGATACCAGGTGCGGAGGTGGAGGCAGGCACATTCGTCATTGAATAGGCCCTACTGGCAGCCTAGGCCTACATGTACCCACTAGTTGGCCTAGAGGGTTACCTGACAGGCCTACCTAGGGCAGGCTACCCGGTGGTACTATATAGGCCTCTGTTGTTTTTTTATACTGATCTCCCAATCATATTGCCTTTCAGGTTGAGCTGAATTTGGCCATACTGATACCGGTATATTTCATCCATAAGTAAAATATCATCAGGACACTAAATTGTCAAGAGTTTTTTGTGGAGATTTAAGATGCAGACGGATGTGGTGATAGCAGGGCCGAGTGAAGACTTCAGATTGACAATCAAAAGGATATCAGATGATCTTGATTCAGATGAAGTCTTGACTCTGAAGTACCTGTGTGTTGATTACCTACCCAGGAAGAGGTTTGAGGAGATTGACTCTGGGTTAGAACTCTTCGACGTTTTATGCAATAAAAATGTTGTGACAGCAGAGGACACAAAATACTTGGCAGAATGTCTCTTTACCATACGGAGAGTGGATCTGTTGCGAGATCAGCTGCACTTGTCTGTGAGAGATGTTCAACGGATGATCAGTGACAATTCACGACTGAATTCATTCCGGTAAGTTACATGTGAACTGAAGCAGTAGAGGAGCCATTTACTTTAGGCTTCTGTTCATGTTTGCAAGCGGTGACTCCTCCAGGGGCAGGTCCAGTGAAAGTTCGGAGCTGCTGCGAATATGAGGGCACGGTTCGCCAAAAGGGAGTCGTTCGCACCCCTGACTCCCCCTGCTGACGCCCCTGCATTACAACTCACGTTTGTAATCCTATACAATTTACAAGTCAGGAAAAGAACTTCCCTTAAAGCGATGTACTCGCGAGGGTTGAAAATGAAATCTCGTTCAGCTATCGCGACCCGCGATAGCTCCCCAATTTCATTCATAGCTGGCGGGTATCACTCACTGAGTGACACTGTCAATCATGTCACCATGGTCACCCTCCTCGCTACTGATTGGTCATAGTAAATTCCGTAGTATTATAATGAGGTGGCTCGCTTGGAATTTCATTCATAAAATGTAGTGCTGCCACCGTGCGGGAAATAGAGGAACTATCGATGTGCAGTTACTGCAGAGCCCGCGTACGTCGCTTTAAAAATCATCTCACATATTTCAGGGTCATGGTAATGCACGTTGTTGAATGCATGGGGTCTGAGGAAGTGAAACAGCTTGGTTTCATTTTGGATCGTTACCTGCCAAAGAAATACACCAAGTACAAATCAGGCTATACCATTCTCCTGGCTTTAGAACGAAGCGGGAACTTGAGCCCCGATGACCTTGACCTTCTAGAGCGAGTTATCGAGAAGGTGGCCGAGGATGGCGACGCTGTGACTGCAATTAGGAACTATAAAGGTTTGTTGTTATGAAAACATACTTATTTTCAGCAGACGCCTCTCCTAAGTCGGCGCCTCTTTTTCAGTCCCATTTGTTGTTTGATGAGATCATGATAGATAATGTGGCATTGGACATTTCTTCACCTCTGATTTGTAATTTTGCATTCCTACTGGTCGCTGCTGTAGAGGTTTTTCACTGACGTCACAATGGTCACGTGACTGTAAAGAATCGGCCATGTTGGCCGTCATATGCCCGGTGATGACGTCAAAACTCGTGTCATGACATTTCTGACGTCACGATCTGTGTGTTGACGCTGTGTTCATGCCGTGATGTCGGTTGACATTTTGATGATCAATATGGCGGCATCATGTCGTCATGGAAATGTGACGTCACGTGAAGAACCTCAATAGTTTGTCGGACTAAACAGTTGTATTTTCGCATTAATACACATTCACAATCTTGGCATGTTTGTTTTTTACAGCACAGAGGCAAACTCATCGCCCTCGCGAGGCAGAGAATGAAGTTACCCATGGTCCTAGAGAGTCCGGGGAGCCTACTGCCATCGGTCCATTTGGAACAGGTATGTCTGACTCCCTGAGAATGAGGACCATAGCTCACTGCCTCGATAGGTCCTGGTTGCACTGTGCTGCCCTCTATCATAGTTATGACTAGGCAGGCTGTTGTCCACTCTCATTGGTAGCTGACGGGAACCACCCCTACGCGTGGGTGTGTTCTTTTATTTATTCCTGGGTGGGATTCACCTCATTGTCCACCAAGCTGTCAATGTCGTGATCGGAGGACAGCCGTTCTCTTGGCTTTGAATAACATTGAAACATTGAATAGATGTCAGTACACTTTTGACAATAGCGAGTTTTCGCAAAGCCCCCGAAACGCCAACGCGAACGTCTATCCTTTTGTTCGGTGCTCTCTTCGTGGCATCGAACAATGGGTTCGGCATTCGCGTTGGCGTTTCGGGGGCTTTGCGAAAACTCCCTATTGTCACACAGTGAAGGACTTCAGTGTTCTCTTGATGTGTGAGTACCAGTAAATCTTTTGGTTGTTGAACGACACTGCTCAGTCGTTTTGTTTACCGGTCGTTTTTGTTACCGGCCGTTTTGTTTACCGGTCTGTCATTTGCTTCCAGGTGTAGCTGCAAACGAAAAACAGCGAGAACTTCATCAAATGCGAGGACAGCGGGCCGTTGATGTCCCTCCAAAGCATGGACAGTGGGGCATTCCTGCCCCACCAAACACTGGCTCTGCTGAAGCTGGGGCTTGCGGAAGTCAATCCCTACCCCCTCTGTCAGGATTATCTGACCGTAAGGAGATGAGTGGGTCCTACAGCGAGGAATCCAGTCCTTCTGTTATTTTCCCCTCGGACATGAAGAGCCTACCACCTTCTCACCCCATGGAAGGATATTCACTTGTCCCGTCGAGTAAACCACCTGTGACATCAGAAGGGGAGCTGTCAGCCACTGGTGGGTGTTACGAAAATGTGACATCAAAACAACTAGAAGAGAGCGATATCAGTTATCGTCCGGGTGCTGCAGGGCAGAACGAGGTTCCGTATGAAAAACCCCACCTGTTCCGTCCCCCTGGTGAATCATGGCAGCCCAAAGGGAACGAAACCAATGACAAGCAGCTACCTTCAATACTGGATGAGTTAGAAATTGAACCAAATCCAGCCGGCAGTGGTGAGCCACAAAATGCACAAAACCAGTCGTCAAATATCCCATTGACGATTTCCTCCATGGAGAGTGAAGACGAAGGTGAGCCTAGTGATGATGATCACCCGGCGCCGACAGAGGCTGCAGATGAGGAGGTTAATCATGAACAACCGATGGAGGAGGAAGTGACGGTGGAAGACAATTTGCCGATCAACATTCTGAATAGACAAGGCACCGGTAAGCTTATCAATCGTCATCAGAAGGAGATAATCTCCTCCTGCCGTCACCTACTTCCGAAATTTCTCATGAAGAAATGTGAGCCCCTCCAGCAAAAGCAGACACTTGTCACAACCTGAGCAACCTGCAGCACAACAGCTGAAATTTACATTGACATGGGTTTACAATAGTAGTGGACAGCAGAGGTAATAGTTGGGTAAACTGGTGATCACTTGCAACAAGCGTCTGCTTTTGCTTTTTTGGGGGTGGCTCACAAATGTGACCCGATCTAGCAAAAGACACAATCGAGGAAAGGGTTAATGGCCTTGCAACACAATAGCTGAAATGTAGATCTCTGCAGGTTGACAAGAGTAGTTGACAGCAGTGATAACAGTTGTGTAAACTGAAGAGGAGTGAGACCAAAGCCCTGCAGTGGGAGGATGCAAATCATTTTCAAACGCCCA
Source organism: Notospermus geniculatus (assembly GCA_002633025.1). Classification (NCBI taxonomy): domain Eukaryota; kingdom Metazoa; phylum Nemertea; class Pilidiophora; order Heteronemertea; family Lineidae; genus Notospermus; species Notospermus geniculatus. The sequence continues at coordinate 10,752 of NMRB01004198.1, forward strand.
GATTGAGCATTGCCAGTTATTTTGACCTCAAGTTCAATCCAAAATTTTCAGCCATTAAGAACCCAACTTGATATGCCCCCGAGGACAATGTCTCTGGCTTTACTCATGAACTTTCTTTGACTGAAGTTTGATTTAAATGTTTTCAGCACATACACAGGACAATGTGCAAAGAATCAATGTCGAGGCCATGGAAAGGGAACTTGAGCAACTGCGCCAAGAAATCTACACGCGTGATCACGATATGCCGTCGTATAAGATCAATTCAGATCCACGTGGCGTCTGCATCATCATCAATAATGTGAAATTCAAGCCAGTGAGAGGAGGAAAACCACTGAAGGATCGCCACGGGAGTGACGTCGACCAAGGTCAGTTTGATAGACCGTTCTCAAATTGACGTAAACAAGAAAGATCTGCGCACTTCCGCCCAAATTTGAACCATAACCTCGGTCTGAAGCTGAATGACGTGACGCAGGTAACCCCACGACAGTGACGTCGACGACGTTGCATCAGACTTGACCATCGCTGAATAATGGATTGCGTCACGTCACCCGGTTTCAGATCGAGGTTATGGTTGAAAGTTCGGAGGAAGTGCGCAGATCTGGGAATTTAAGAACGGTCTATAGCCAGTGCCAACATCAGCCAGTAGCTATTGTACCAACTCTTATCTGAGCCATGAAGGATTATCCAAAGAGAAGGCAAGCACAAAAATCGACACACAATATGATAAAGAATATAAAGTCAATTTCCAGAATATTTAGCAAATTTTCGACCCCAATTAGTCTTTTCTAGAGTTTCAGATTGTAAAGTTCCAGCCTGAAGAAGACCCCGGTTGGGGTCGAAAATTTGCTAAATATTCTGGAAATTGACCTTATATTCTTTACCATGAAGGATTATGGAAGAAAATCCATGTTTAACATAATAATAATATACTGAGCTGACTGTTCTGTTGTGTTAACTGCACTTAGTTCTTGGGCTGAGGGCAGACAGAAAAAAGACCTCAGTGGATAAAGGTACTGTCACACTGAGCTAGTTCTCAAAACGCTCTCTGTCGTAAAAAATCGTAATGTTGGCCAAATAATGTCTCGAAGTGCTGGAGCACCCTTCCCGTCCGAGCCGTCCATGAAGATCGTAAAAAGACTGTAAAAAGTTGCCACTACGTCCACTCCGTTCACACACAGTTTGAGCCCGTTCGGCAACATTTTCAAGAACATACTGAGAACTATCACAGTGTGATGGGGCATTATGGGCTGGGTCAGTCTCCTTTTGTGACTATGGCAGTTACCCTTCTGTTCATCAAAGCGTAGGTTGTTGGAATCATTTTCACTGTGAAATGTTTTCCTTCCAGAAAATCTCCGCTATATCTTCAGCAAGCTGAAGTTTGTAGTTCAGGTGTACAGGGACATGACAAGGGAGAAGATAATGGAGGTGGTGAAAAGAGCTGCGTACCTGACGGACCACACAAATTATGACTGCTTTGCTTTCTGCATTCTTTCTCACGGAGCAAGAGGCGAGATATATGGCGTTGATGGCCTCAGTGTCGAGATTTCAACCATCACACATCATTTCCGTGGACTCAATTGCGCAACCCTGAGGAAAAAGCCAAAATTGTTCTTTGTCCAAGCATGCCAAGGAAATATTAACCAGATGGGGTTTGAAACTGACACTGACAACAATTATGGGGAGACACCAGCATTGCTGCCCAATGAGTCTGACTTCCTGGTTGGATATGCGACGCTCCCGGGGTATGTCTCCTACCGCAGTGAGACCCACGGATCATGGTACATCTCGATGCTGGTGGAGATGCTGGATAAGTACAGTGACAGGTACGTTGACCTATCTTGGTCATTTGACCTTTGAAGAGGTCACAAATCCATCTCAGTAACTATGGTAACCGAGAGTTGTTTTACCCTTGGTTACTGTAGTTACCGAGGTTGATTTGTGAACTCTTTATGCTGTAATACCTTACTGTGACTTAACACGGTGGACAATCTGAAACATTTATGCTTTTTGCGTTTTTTTTCAGGCATGACCTTCTAAGCATCATGATAAAGGTCAATGAAGAGGTCGCCAAGGCCAGCGCATTGATCGAGGGTGGCATCTACAAACAGAGCCCAGTTCCCCAGCCAACGCTCCGCAAGAAAGTTTTTCTGAAAAAGTAATTGTGGGAGAAAATATATTCTCAATAAGGAGAGGACCATATATTTCACTGTTCTTTTAACTCATATGATTTTCATGTACTGGCCACTGTCTAACAGTTGTAGGCCTATTTCACTTTTTGCCCCAGCTGCATGAGTGAAGTGACAGTTTCATGCTTCAAGTCTCTGCAAGAGTATAGACCACTTACAGATTTTTACCTGAAGGACAGAACTGCAACACAGAATATTTGGATGTAATGTACATACATACATGTAAATGTTATAGGATTCTTAAAAACATAAGAGTTATTCCAGAAAGACAGAGCTGTATGATACCAAAAATTTATAAGGGGAGCTTATGAATTTTTGCTGATACGTATGAGGAGCATGTCTCCTAAATGAATGAGTGATTCTTGTGACTACTGCAGAATCGGAGAAACTAGATGGAGGGATTTGTAACCTGTGTACAATTGTTTATCCAAGAAAGTGTATGATCTTGCATATGGAGTTAATGAACTGTACCCATGCACATCTGGCAGGGGTGGATCCATGATTTGGGAAAAGAGGGGGGACCCTGTGTAAGGAACATTGAAATTTACCGGTATGCCAAATTCCAGGATTTCATGGTCTGTTTTACACATTTGTTGGCCAAAAGAGCCCCCTTCCCTCTGGATCTGTGCCTGGCTGGGTGTTTGTTAGGCAATTCTCCCTAAATCTTGTAATTCTAAATTGGTGCTAGGAGGGGCAGCAGGTTGATGTTAAAAATGTTGGTTTGGCAGTGCTGGTTTGGAAACGTGTCGCTCTATTTTACATTCTTGGATTCTTATTACAGTAAAACGTTAAGCCCTTGTTCACACTGCAGGCGTGGTGCAATTTGAACAAAGGATTAAAGCCTTCTTACCGCGTCACGTCGCACCGCAAGTGTGAACAGCTATTAATAGAGCTTGTGCAGCGGCTCATTATGACGTCACTTTTGACCGGCGGTCCACCATGCTGGCGGTCAACGACAAAGTGCGCCACGTGCAGATCGCGTCATGGTTGAAGTCGCAACACTCCACTTGCGCTGACGACAAACTGCACCACGTGGGTCGCCGACGTCATTTGACGTCAATTTGACCGGCAAGATGGCGGATTTTTTTGTGATGACGTCATCTGCACAAGCTAGGCTTAACGGTGGAAACAATCAGGCGTGGAAAATTTTGCATCACACCGCACCTGCAGTGTAAACAAGGCTTTAGGTGGGCATTTGGCTGTCCAACACCTTTCTCCCCACCCACATAGGTTGGGTGATTATACTTGCGTAGGAATCAAGAGAGATGTATTGTAAATAGCCTAATATTGTAAATTGAAGACACGAATTGTATCTTATCAAGTGTCCAACACCTTTCTCCCAACCCACATAGGTTGGGCATATCAAGATTGGTAATATATTCTTGATCTTATCAAAACTTTGAATTTTGTCATTCATTCATGAACCCTAAAGTAGGCCTAGGCTTCGTAAGTACTGCAGTCTCGATGGGACAACAGGACGACCGGTGTGACAGGTGAGCATATCCCCAGGAAAATGTCCCTACTCTTATTTTCATTGTTTGACTCCAGCCATCATTATAATATCCAGGATCCTCCATCAGATCCAGCCATCTCACAGGTCTAGGCTTCTACTAATAAGTTCCTTGTTTACATTCACCAAACTGGAGAGAACTTGAGTTTTTATGCAACTCGCATGGCACACTGACACTGCTGACTGCATGACATATGCAACCCACGTGGTGTTGTTTTGACAGACTAATCTAAAAATAGATGATGAGCTCATGGCGGCAATCTGACCAATCACATGCTGAGTTTGGCACTGGTGCTACGACAGCGGACTAGTCTAACGCGTGCCCGGCCATTTTGCATTTGGTTTCTGCCGTCATTAACCATGTTAACCACAGTTGATGAGTTATTCCAGAACGTTCCTTAAACAGAAAATCGGGATCTTCCTGGCCCGGGCCTGGCAGGTTCGATCGTTTTAAACGTAATGTTGGTCTGCATATCCCAGCCCTCTGCTTAGCAGCATGCAGCAAGTCTGACAAGTGAATGAATGAACAGTCTACACCATCACGGTAATGCGTGACTGTACATTCGCCTGTACAAAATGTAGGGCCCAATTTTCAAAAACTTTTAACTTCTTTAAAAAACTTTTAATTGAAAAAAATCGGCCATATTCATGTTGAACACACATAACTCGATATATTAAGGAAGAATTTTAATTTTTTTTTCAATGCTGAATTTGTACACAATTCTGTGTGTAAAAATTTGGTTTCCACAGAAGGTTTTCACGCTGTAGCGTGATTTCACGGCCTAGCGTGATGGTGTAGACTGATGAACAGCTGAATGAAGACCAAAAACAAACAACAAGCATGCCAGCCACTACACCACAATACATCATGATACATTGCGCTGACCATGCTGACATGGCTGAGTGCACTCACTGTACATTTGATGTAGGCCTTATGCCATACACGGCAGTTTTCACTCCTCACCAAAACTTGGCAAAAGTTGGCCGAAATTTCATCTAAAAGCATCTTTCTAACAGGAGCATGCAATCATTTGGGAAGAATAAAAGGCGTGGCCAGATGATAGGCCTATGCGTCTCCAGAACCGGACTGTCGACTTTTACTTTTGCAGTAGAGACCAAACGCCTGATCAGGCCATATGGCTTCATCAGGCAACCTCTCCTGATGAGGCTATATCGGTAGCTTGATGAGGCAACCATCTCAAGAATCAGAAAGAAACAAAGAAGAAACAAAGTGGCCGCAAGCGAAACAAAATGTCATAGGCCTATGACTAAAAGTAAAAGCATGTGCTTATACCATACTTTGATCTCACCGTGCAATTCTCTTTTCTACCGTGGAATTATGACGTAATCAGTGTGTCAAATCAAAAGGTGTTTTCCATTAGCAGAAGCTGGAGAATACCAGGATGTAGCCTCATCAAGCTACCTCCAATGTGGCGGACGTAGCCTGATGAAGCCATCTGATGGAAAATCTGTTAAAAAACACCAACACAAGTTTGAATGAAAATACTTTTGTTACTGGTTGCTTTTAAATAGTGGATCACATGCTTTAGACTGAAAATCTTGAAGAAAAAAACATACAAGAAAAAAGAACAGGAAATTATCCACATGGCTTCATCAGGCTACCTTGCCTGATCAGGAGATGGCCTGATCAAGCGTTTGGTCTCTACTGTTTGGATTTTTATTTTAGAAGGAACACAGCAACATTCAACAAGGCTCAACTCAAGTCAAGTTTCCATGTGCCAGCCCAAGAAGGTGAGCTGAAGGGTCATCACTGACATCAGGTCATAGGCCTAGCCTCGGCTTCCAATAGGCCTACATGTACATAATGCTAGGCCTATAATCCCTTGTAAATAAACCCAATACCAATACAAGTATTCGTTTTGCATACAAAGTGGCTATTGTTACGGCACTGATTATTTTTACGGCGCTGCTTTTTAGCTCAGCTGACCAAAGGTCAGCGGAGCTAGTCATATGTATACTGAGTGGCGTCCGTCTGTGTGTGTGTGTGTGTGTGTGTGTGTCTGTAGTCTGTAAACTGGCACGTTTCGCAACCGCAAGGCCCAGGGCCCTGAAATTTGGTGGAGTGTTAGGCCCTAGGGAGGGCTCGAAATAGAACCAAAAATTTCCGCGATTTGACCTACATTCTGCTCTCCAGGGGGCATATTCCGTAAAATGAAAAATCCCCATTACTCAGTCCAGAGAAAATAAATCAAACTGTAACTGACATATTGTGTTGCTTATTTTATTCCTCACCTCCTGTAGGGGCAAATTGTTCAAATTTTTTCCACCAGGGGGAGTAATCTGCATAAATCAAAAACATGGGCTTTTGAATTTCCCCCCAGAACATGAGCATGCTCAGTGAATGTCATTGCTGATGTCACCATTTTATGCTGCAGATTTGATGACATCACAGTTCTTTGTGTAGACAGTGCTTGCAAGGAATTGAAAGAACAGCCTTCTTGCACAGTGGATCACATGGTTTTCAGGTTTTGTGCTGCTGCACTGTCATGACTGTCTGCCACTCACTGGTATGCAACTGGAATCTCATGATCTAATCTAAGTAGGCCAAGCTAGCTGAAAGACCCCTGCTGCTGCTGTTGTAGTGTTGCATGTGATAGGCCTAGGCCTTGTGCCTGCTGTGACTGAATCAGAACAAATGCAATCACAGTGGCTTGTGATTCTGTCTGGGTGAGACAGGTTTTCTGATCGGGTCCAGGCACACGGAGTTAGGCCTTCGCAAGGCTTCGGCCTACACAACATACATTGTCTACTGTAAGTATAAGAGTAGACAATGTATGTTGTGTAGGCCGAAGGCCTAACTCTGTGTGCATGGACCGGATCAGTTACTGGTATCGGTACATGATGCAATTACTGGTATGTGATGCAATTACTGGTACATGATTATTCAGGGCCGCTGAGGCTTAGCCTAGGCCTAATACCGGTAGGCCTGCTCAACCGAAATGAACATGATGATGAAACATCCTCCTCCACGTAATACAATGACAAGTCAAGGGCCTGTAGGCACACTGACATCTCTGGAGTGTTGCACATTTTCAACACTGTGGTGAAACATCTCTGAGTGTTGCACGTTTCCAGTGTTAATTCTCAGTGTAATATCTCTGAGTGTTGCATGTTTTCAATATTTTAATTCTGGTGTAACATCTCTAAGTATTGCACGTTTCCAGTGTTAACAGGCCTAGGCCTAGAACTTCGTTGTCAGAAGGGCACAGCAATTTTTACTTAAAAA
>NMRB01004198.1:25912-42920 GCA_002633025.1 Notospermus geniculatus
CCCCTGCAGATGACCTTTATGTGCATGTGAAGTTTCGGCCCGATCGGACATCCAATATGGCCGCCAGGTGGCGTAAGCCGAAAATCATCAAAGTGCTGTAACTCAGGAACGACTTGACCCAAAGCGCTCCAATGTGCTATGTGGTCCCCTGCAGATGACCTTTGTGTGCATGTGAAGTTCCGGCCCGATCGGACATCCAATATGGCCACCAGGTGGCATAACCCAAAAATCATCAAAGTCTTTTCTGGGAATGACTTGACCCAGATTGCTCATAACTGATATGTACCTCCCTATGTACCTCCCTATGTCATTAGACTATTATGTCCAACCCAGTGAGCACATGGTCCATGGACCATTTCATTCAAATACTGTGTCCATTGATTTTTTATGGACGCCATGTGTGTAAATATCTGGATCAAATAAATTCCCTTTGTTGTTTATTTGAATTGAGAAAATTGAACGGAGAATGCCTAGTCGTGATTGTCCCGCAAAAATACACTGTTTGTTTGCAATACAATTTAAAATAAGAATTGCGAGTGGAAGGTTCGTTATCTTATTAAACAGTCGATTTCTAGGATTCACTGTTCTACTCAGAGAAACTCTACGCTTCCTGGAGACATACCAGTAGGAATTAATGGAAGTTGACGATTCCATCTCTCTTGCAAAGTATCGACGTACATTTGGGAGAAATGTGACAATGGGGGCTGTAACCAGATAGATGGCAGCACATCATAAAGAGGTCCTATGCCGTGGACACCCTTTGTGTGGGAAATTGATCAGGACAGTAGTTTTAACCACTAGTGACACCTATTCATCGTTTCCATGACGTGACTCCGACAGTGTCTGCCATTGCTGACGTCGCCATAATGACGCAAAGCCGGTGGGCAAAATGCATTGCTGATGATGCAAAGCCGGTGGGCAAAACGCACAACGCAACAGAACGATGTAGGCCTAGGCCTACGTCATGGAAACGATGCATGAATTAGGCAGTGGGTTGTGGTTATGCCATTGCAAGGCCTTCCAAAGCTCTTCATCGCTCATAACTTTGCAATCATCGGATCCCTTTCTGTCAAAGGCATCAATGTCTCATGACACCATGTGCAAATAGATTTGTCAGAATCAATGATTACTGTCCAGTATCAGATATCTCCTTACATTTGACCCTGATTGACCATAGAGTTGGCTGGGAATAGCAGTCTCATCAAGCTCTACAAGGTCAATGTTACATTTCTTTGGCCCAATTGACCCGAAGAAATGGTCATATTTGATAACGATGAATATGTGTCCTTCAGGAATGGACAGTGTCAGTTAGATAGACACTCTTTCTGTTATGTTTGATGTGCTAGACGCACATCAAACTTTGATGCTGTTGTCTAAGATCAGAAATCCAACCTTTTCTTTGGTTGCTGGAACATCAAGCAGAAATGCCTGCTGTGATTTATTTCTCATTCAACTCCATGAAAAACTAGTAGGAAATCTTTGATGGAGGTTGTAAACTGGCAAGATGACGTCCTTATGGTCTCGTTTGTATTGTATGATGTTCAGGCTGCAGAAGAAATTCTCATCATAATGGGCTGTATTGAGTGAGGGGGACATAAGACTTGTAGACAAAATGTGCAGAGCTATCTTAAAGGAGCTGGACGTCCAAGTTGTAAACACTCACTCACTGGTTCTCTATCCATGCGACGCCTGCGGTGCTGCCACCTATTGTCGGTGATATGTACTGACGTGAATATCATGAGTGAGTTGCATTGGACCGGGAACCAGTCTAACGATCACTGGTGCTGCCACCTTCACGAAGGAATAAAACTAGTTTGCTGGCCACTGTTTGTACACAAACCAGTTTGTTTACAACTTGGACGTCCAGCTCCTTTAAGCCCCTTTTACACTACGTGTTTTCAACTGTGCTCGGCCCGGGTCGAGCACGGCGCAGTGGCGGATCCAGGAGTTGTCGAACGGGGGGGGGCGTGGAATGGGCAACCTCCATTCCCTGAGCCCCAAAGGCGCGAAGCGCCGAAAATTTTTTGGTAAAAGTGCCGGAAACGCGATTTCCTGGCACCTGGGCAGGCCAAATTGAACTTTCTTTTTACTGAAAATCAGGGGTCTGATTATATGGCTTCCAAAATCTTTGCTCCTCGGCGGCTGAACAGGGGGGTGTGCGCCGGGCACGCCCCCCCTGGATCCGCCACTGCGGCGTGGCAAAAAAGTGATAGTGTAAATGGGTTAGCACGGCACAGCTGGGCTCGGCACGGTGCTACTTTTATCCGTGCCGAACCCCCCAACAGGAGGTGGGTTCGACCCGGGTTGAGCACGGCACTGCTGAAAAACTGCACAGTGTAAACACGCTACTGGGCTCGCCCACTTGAATAACTCACCTGTAGTGATGTGCACATGCTCATTTATCGACCTTGAACTCAACATACGTCATCGCCGCGAATATTTAGATTCATGTGCGCAGCAATATTGAAAATGGCAGAGAGTTCCTACCTCCACAGAAAGGAGAGTGTCCCCTAGCGGGCGATTCAAATAGTTTTCATGGTCTTGGCCCATTTCTCATGGTGTAGTGTAAACGGCATTGAACGGTCATTTTGAGGCGGGCCTGGCCCGGGTCGAGCACGGCACGGTTCATCCAGGCCAAAATTCTGCGTAGTGTAAAAAGGGCTTTAGAAAAAGTGCAAAGATATGTGGAAGAATGGTTGAAGCCGGTTTCGAAACGGTACGAGATCAGTCACGTTGTTTTGTATCCTGTAATGAAATCCAAACTGAATCCAACTTCACTGGCTCAAGAAGAGACCAGTCCAAACTGTTCTCATGTAAAAGTATCTACATGTATGTATTCCTCAATCCAGAACGTTACTCTTCTTAAGTCTCCAGTAAGCTGGATCATTTCAAAACCTTCATAGTGTAAGATCCATGCTGTATTGCCATAACTATCATTAACAAGCACCGATTGAATTCCTTACAAAAACCACCCAATACCATTGAATCAATTGCGTAAAAGGAAAAAATTTAATGTACAAAAAGACAAAAAAATACAAACCGTGTCAATTTAATGGCATCGATATTTATCTGAATCCCATTATTCTTGGCTGGAATGTCTAATGGCTTGCAGAGTAATGATTCCATGAAGAAATTGATTGAGTTCAGTTGATCTAATTCACTCCTTCAAACAACATCGGTGGAACATTCATGTTCAGGAAAGGAGTTGCTGAATTGGACATTTTTCCTACTTTGTTTCGTCATGCTGCAAAAATCTTTGTTTGAATTCAAAATTGAAAGAAAAAATGATAACCAGTTGTCAAAACCCTGTTGTCAAATCCAGGTTGATGACCTGCCTAACCCTGCGTAACAAAAAATACAATATATTAGGGCCATTTAGACGACAAGCCAAAAAAACACATTCAGATTCGATCCGATTCGATCCGACTGACCCGCATCGGTTCTCATTTGCGTTAAGACGAGATTTGAATGTGGTCGTATGTGGTCCAATGCGGTCCAATGTGGATTCGGGACCACATTGGACTGCCTTGGGTAGCATTTACACGCAAGAGTTTTGAACCACAATCAGATTCGATCGGATCACATGTGGATTTTTGCCTGTCGTCTAAACGGCCCTAATATACAATACCAGTAAATACTGAGGAAGTCATCAGGTTCAGTGATTGCATTTTCAACATCTATTTCCTTTGCGTGTTTAAGAAATTCCTTGGCACCTCACTGCATTATCTTGTCCTAAGTTGGATCATGCTCCCTAAAACTGAGCAGCATCATGCCCAAACACATTTTAGCATCCAATACATCGATATTTCACCATGGAAGGAGAATTGAGTTAATTACCACCAAGTAATTGAATGGCATCGCCAGGGCTGTTCGTGACTGTTTTATCAGTTGTTCGGCAAGCGTCTTCTGTTTTCGTTATACTACTGTAAGTTGTGTTCAAGGGGTGTATTTTAACTTAGGTTCACTTTTAGATCGATTTTGTGCTTTATGAAAAGTCTCAAATAAAACATGAAACAATAGTTGTACATGTACCAGGTTACAGTGGTTGACCATTACAACTATGCTGTGCAGTGATTGGTATTACTCTGAGAGCCTTGATAGCTGAGTGTGGTTATCACGTCCGCTCAGCAAGCGGCAGGTCCTGGGTTCAAATCCACCTTGGGCCATATGGGATTTCATTCCCGGCTCTTCACGTCCGTCACATGGGACAGTAAAGGCCTGAACCCACTGTCACGTTTTCACGCCGCGATTTCGCGCTAGCCTGTCATTTTCACAGGCAAAAGGCAGTAACAAAAGATTTCTACCATTGAAAAAGTAGCATCAAATTTCTATGGCCAGTGAAATCGTCGCATTTTGTCGCTCTCCGCCACAAAAATCGCGTCAGTGGGTACAGGCCTTAAGCTGTGGTGCCTTGTACCTTGTTTCTTTGCAAGGGCAATTAAAAGACCCCATCCAATAAGGAACATGAGAAGATTGAGATGGCCTCTTCCGTACTTACCAGGGCCAATAATGCTATGTCTTCGGCCCTGACGGTAAAATCAAATACTGTTACCCTGAGACCCAAGACGGTTTGGCGTGTTGGCAAGCATCAATGTCAAGTAAACTAAATCTGATGCTTTATAGGCTTTAAGTGTGTTGAATGAAAATTCATGTCATTGAAAATCCCAGGAAACAATGGCTTATGAAATATTAATCAGACAGGAGACCATTAATTAAAATTTTTCCAAAACCACACTGTTCGTCTGCTCTTTAATGGATCTTAATGCTTTAATCACCTAATGAAGCATCAGAGTGGCGCCATAATGGTAATCCTGTGATTGTGTTAAGCGTTTTACACGTCACAGTTGAATTGAGGATGGCATCCTTTGAATACAAAACAAGGTTAATCAGTTATGGCAAGGTACAAGGGAATCGAATATAAACAGTGAAGCCAGCCATTCCATGAGCCTCCACACGTAATTTTTTTTCAGGAGAAATCATGGATTGTGCAAAAATACGCTAGCTCTTTTTACACAAGCCTGGTCGGACTGAGACCATTTTGAATTCAAGCGGGTTGACACTACAAAAATCAAGTGAGATAAATCCGGGCCAAACCTACCAGTCACTTGTTAAACACGCTGGTTGCCAAGGAGGTTTGAAAAATTCGCGGTAGTGACGTAAAGGCCAAGATCGAGTAGTTGACCCATGCGCACTGTGCCCAAGCAGGTTAGATTAGCTCTTGCTGTTCAGACTGGCGAAATTTCGACCGAACTGTGCTCTACCCAGACCGAGTCTATGTCGGATCGCACAGCGCATTTGATACCGGGACAAGCTGGCTAGACCCGTTTACACTTGGCAAAATTGTACTGAACCGTAGTCGGTCCTGGGCCTGTTTCAGAAAGTGACTTTAAGCTAATGGTACCATTAACTTCAATGCATTTTCCATTTGGTTAAAGGTACCATTTAAGCTTAAAGTCATTTTATGAAACAGGGCCCTGGACCGAGCACGGTGAACATTTCGTAGGTAAAAAGGGCTTATAACTCAGCAATGAAATAAGCACTATATGCGAATCGCATGGACAGCTAGTCAGGAGCAACAAAAAATTTATGTTGGATTTCTTGCTTCCACATTCCAATGGATTGCTTTTTGCTTGTGTTGGACTTTATGAACATTACTCTTTATAATGCTTGCCTTCCCACAACTCATATATCCCTTGTCACATAATACCACCAACTAATGGGTATCCCTAATGACATCCCAAGTACCTTTTGTTTTTCTTCTTATTTTCATCACCTGTCCCCATCCTCTCTGCGTCTTCTGACCTTTTCCTTCGAATTATGATCAAGCAATAAAAGAGCAATAACGGAACCGTTACCTTATTCACAGTGCTGTCATGAGCAGCTGACCACAACACATTCCTCATCATGGCATTATATGCTGTGGCGGAATGTTTCTTTCTGTGTTTTTTTTCTATTTAGTGCTGACTTAACTGCTGCAGTTGCACTACATGTATTTTAGGAAGCTTGCAAGCATTGTTGAAAATCATATTTCATAGACATGATGGAATCAGGTTCAGGCGAGACTCCTCTGACTTGGCTACACTTTATCCCTGGACTATCCATGCAGATTATTTGCAGCTTTCCAGAGTGTTTATTGGGTGATCTGGCCATTGCTATCGTGCATGTCTATAAGACCACTAATACACCCACTGGCGAATTTTGGCCTGCGAGCAAGGAACGAATGAAAACATCGTAGCTCCTCCTAACAGTTCTTAGACTGTCGTCTATGTTTGCAGTGATTCCCTGGCTCGCAGAAAAATGTTCAAAAAGTTCAAAATTTGCCCGCAACAAAATTTATTTGAAGTCAATCTGAGTTATATCGTATATATTAAATCGCACTCATGTCGTACATGGTCATAACAATTCGTACAGGATTGTGGGTCTTGGTTATGGAAGAGTAACCTCGACTCCCTACGACAGTTACACTCGGCCCCAGTGTGTATCCGACGTCCCGGTCTCCTACACACTGGCACATTTGGGGCTCAAAAGCCGGTAACACCACTAGATGGCACTCCACTGGGCTCCAGCCAATCACCACGCTTTCTCACTCATAATTCCCGCGGAAATTACTTCCAGGAAAAACCCAACCTCGTCCCCAGGGGTATAGTTCGCTCAGACAACCTTGGACCACTCGCCATATTGTCAGAAAGCGAGCGAGGTTGGGGAAAACCCAAGGGCCCGTGCTGCCACCACGCGGTCTTCACGACTATTAATCTCTAAAAGAGCCAGACGCGGAGTGTGATTTACCGAAGGGGTGAGCCCGTAGCGTCTGGCCAAGCGAGACTATACGACAGTCTGCGACTAGCAACGAGTAATGTGCAACAAAACTACGAGTATCTACGACCACCCAAGACTAACTTCATCTACGCCTGTGAGTGTTCGACCAATCAGCGACCAGTTGACAACTCGCATTGGTGGTAAGCTTCAACAGTGTTCGACAAGGTACGAAACCAATGGATTGCAGGACGCCAACGTGCAATTGGCTACGAAGCTCGCGACTAATCAACAACTTTGTACGTTCGAATTTCGCCAATGCAAAACACTACGAATGCTAAATGTCGCAGCTTGTCGAGGGAATATCGCAGACTTCAGATTCAGGCTTGGTCTGGGTCAACCTTGGCACACTTCAACCAGGCTAGTGTAAAAAGGGCTAGAACCAAATGACACTCCTAAATTGAATTATTCAAGGACTGGGTATATTTTGAAGAAGTGAAGAAAATGAAACCAACCTGAAAGGTTTTCTGCTGCATTGGCTTCTGGCTCTGTGGGAGATGTGAAGTATTTTGAAAAAGCATACTCCTTTACTATCCACAAGTCCGTGGTATGACATCATTCTTTTAGGGTTAAGCTGCAGTCCAAATCTATTTCACCAAGACAGTAATCATTGTTATGGGTCATTTCCTTAACTGGCCATTACGTGGTAGTTGTAACCCACTAATCATCATGATTTGATCATTCATTGAGGGGAACGGGAAATTGGTCATCTTTGCTCTCGGCCACAAATTGATTGGAAAACCAACAACTGGAGGCCGTCAGCAAAGAGTCGCTGCCACGAGTCAGCTCTTTGATAGTAGCTCAACAATAATTAGCTCATCTTCTCACGCTACTACCTCGTCTATGTATATTGATTAATTATAAAGTATTCATGCAAGTCATCTTGTTATTGCCTTTAGTTGGGCTTCAAAGTCAACCAACTTCATGTGGAGAGGAAGTCACTCGTCATGTCATGCACAAACCTGTTTCTATGTAGTTTCGGGCAATCTTAGGGGCCGTCTCAAAATTACATTGATGCCAAAATAGACGAAGTGACTTCATCTTTTCCCTGACCCCCCCCCCCTTGAAAAGATGTAGTGGGCACTTGACATTGGCTTCATCCCAAATGGGAAGTTTATAGCTCGGACTCGCACAGTGCATAGTAGGACCATGTAGCCAGAACCTTGTTCATTTTTGAAGACTGCATATAAAAAAGTCATTCTCCTCTAAAAAAGAGTGATGCCAATTTTTTCAAAAAAGATGAAGTGGGCTTCCCCAAATCGAGAACCCCCTCCCCCAGATGAAGTCACTTCATCGTTTTTGGCATCAAAACAATTTTGAGATGGCCCCTTAGCTTATATACTTGGTTCATTGAACTTGCGGGAGAAATAGTTACGTATGAGAATTCAAGCAAAAATTCATCAAATTTTGGAAATTGACTCTGATCTNCGAAGCCGTAGGGATGTCAATTGTGACCTGTACTGTACATGTGAGTTTATACATTGAAGCCCCAATAGGCCCGGAATCTGAATTTCCAAAAAATTGGATGAAAAATTGGATCGTGTGTATAGGCCATAAGTCTTGAAATCGGCCCAAGATGTTTTTCCCTGACTTACATATTCTGCTCTGTGGTCTCAAAGCAACCTTCAGACCAGTGAAATTTCTCGATGTGCGTTTTGATTTACAATATGAACATAAAACCAACACGTAATTTTTCT
The DNA here is from genome assembly GCA_002633025.1 of Notospermus geniculatus. Taxonomy (NCBI): domain Eukaryota; kingdom Metazoa; phylum Nemertea; class Pilidiophora; order Heteronemertea; family Lineidae; genus Notospermus; species Notospermus geniculatus. The sequence continues at coordinate 34,423 of NMRB01004198.1, forward strand.
CCCATGTACATGTAGTAGTCAGTGATCATTTTGTTGGTTTAGAAATGTGTCACTGGAAATCCCTTAGAGAAGACTGTCGTATTCAATTCAACTTAATTGCTCACCGGTGGGAAGGAGATACTGAAGCCATTCTGTTCGGCTTATGAATTATGAATGATTATTTATAAAGTGATATGGGAATATTGCCTTTGGCTAGAGATGCGGAGGTGGTACTTTTTGGTTCTTTTGCAGAAATTACTTATGCTTATCTGCTGAGGTAGTTTATCACCTGTGGCCACCAACACGTTGAGATGTTTGGAAAAATTAGGTGGATAAACAATTGTTACAGTTGTTCTTGCTCATATTTTTATGAGTGGTGGAATTAAGGCTCGTTTTCTCTGCCGTGTATCATAGGACAATGAATGTTGGACCCAGACTGCCCAGCATTGGATTTACTTGAAAGGTCTACCATCATTTTTGCCTGTCGTCTAAACGGCCCTAATGGGTGCCAATAGGGAGCACCGGTCTCGCAGACCACGCGAGAATATACGCGTGGGTTTGAACTGATAGTACACAGATGCCACCTATTATTCATGACGATTCAAGGTGTGATTGGCGGTGCTTGGTGAACCGAATCTCTCGAACAATGAGCCTCTATAGGTGTCACGTCTGCTCTATAAGTGATCACGTCTGCTCCATAAGTGATCACGTGGCTACTTGGCGCTCCCCATATGCCCACGTGAGAGCTAGCAGTACCATCGGTGGATTATTAAATGAAGCAGGTTGTGCAACAAAACTTAGTGTTATATGATGAAGCTGTTGACCCATCCTCCCGTAGCAGGGCTTTGGTCCTGCTCCTCTTCGTACGTGAGTGGACGAAGGAGGAACCCTGCTGTGGGAGGATGCTGTTGACCTGTCTCACTGAGCCACTTCTAAAAAGTGAAATACTTCAGTTGCGGATGTGCTTCCTGGCATAAGTTGTTGTTGACTTCAAGGAGTGGCCTGACATTTTCTCTGTTCAGTTGCTTATTTTAGTGGGATTTTATAGAATTTCTTCAAGAGATTCAGGTGTGAAAACAGGATGCCATAGAGTGGCTCGAGTTGCAATAGTTAGGAAATGTTATGAAAAAGAACTACACTTGTTGATCGAAGATCATCCTGGTGAAGAAATGATTTGTTGCGAAACTACTGGAAGTTGAAGTCCTCGTTCTTACGTTTAGTTTTGTTTGCTTCACAAGAAGTCCGGGTTTCTTTTGGTCCGGACTCAGAAGAAGTCCGGGTTTCTCCAACAGAGCACTTACACTACAAATCCAATTAGTACGAAACCCAGCGATTGCAGGTGAATTCGTAGGTCACATCCCCGGGTCACTCAATGTAATAACACATGTAATTATCGCAACACCAGGTCTAGAACGGAGATAATTGCACTTACACCTGAAGTAGAAGTCCGGGTCAAGTCCGGACTTGATCTAGACCCACTCATCACATTCGGACTTCGTTGACCCAGGCTTACCTATGCCCACCTACATGTATTTTGTAAGTCCGGACTTCATTTGTAGTGTAAGTACAGCAATGGAATCCTTTTCACATAGTGTTTGTTTTGTGAGGATGACATGCATATCAAAGCCTAGAATTCATCTTAAAGTCGCTCCCTCAGTAACTTGAGTAGAAGACTTTTTTTTTGTGAATCAGTTTTTTCAGGAAAATCTAATTTCAACTGCTTTTAAACCATTTAATATACACGTACCTCAGCTTTGCTGAGGCCTAAATCGCACAGGGGAATGTCTTATCGGCTGAGCCAGAGTTTCTCTGGTGTCGTCTGCAGGCTGAGACGATCACTTAATAATAAGGATCTCCTTTCTTCAGCTAATTCCACTAATACCTCATATTACCTCTCTGTATTTGCCGTAGCCGATTAATGTCAACAATAGAAGTCTCTGCTCATAGCATTTTTACATCTGCCGGATCTAAAATATTGTCCAATGCATTTTATGCGTAATTGCACTGCAGCTTACTGTTAATGTGAATTTTCGTTAAAATAAAGCTAATGTATCATGGGTATTTTTACGGGCCACGAAAATCAGGCTTCTAGAATATGTGCCATTGACTTCAAGCTTTACACATATGTACCTCAGGGTCATAGGTCTCCACAGACCAATTTTCATAGAAATCCGGTTGTCCATTCTGCCACCAGGGGGCCAAAACTGAAAACTTTTTAAGTGCTATTCAACCTTAACCGTTTAGGTCAGATGACTAGTGACACCAAGTTTTGGCCCAATTCGATTCTTGGCTTGGCCACTAGTTGGATAAAACCAAAAACACAGTTGTCATCACACTTGACACTAGCGGCGAAATATCATGCCTCATTTCACCACTAGTGTAGGTGGAAGGCCGCCATTTTGGATCTTGCCAGCGCGCATGTAGAAATAGTTCGGTCGGCCTAATCGCACAATTCTTTCTAATTAGTATTCAGTTCATTTCTAATACCACTTGTTATCAACACGAAGTCCTTTTAGTCTGAAAATATTCGCCTTGAACCCAACAGCACCACTTTTCAACATCATCTATCATCTAGCGTAGATGCCACTGGGTTGGCGGTGACACGGCTGGCCTTTTCACGATGGTTAAAAACCTTTACCAAAATGTAGTAATCTGCACTACTTTCAAGATGGAAACCTAGCACCTGCGCTAGTGGTGATATAGAAGATATCGCCATCTAGTGTCAAGTGTGAGTTGTCATCTGTTCTTCCGGTACATTCACACACAGGTGAGCACAGATGCCCCTAAAAAATCCAACATAATATAATATAAACATCGATGTTTGCAAACATTGAATGTAAACAATGAAGTCTTGATACATTATATTTAATCGTCACAAAAATGCAAACTTCTTTTCTTCAAAGGACACCTGTGGCTAGAAAATTCAATGTAACATCTCTGTATTGGCATTCAAAAGCACAACATTTTGTGACAAGATTTGGAATGAAATAGGTTTTATGGAATGAATTCGGCATACTTTCTTTAAAGAAAATGTTCTAAATGGAGAAAATGGGAAGAAATGCGTTGGTGTTCTCATGGTTTCAAGTTTGGGAGATATTATCATTTCACAAAGCTTGCCATGATATAACAAAAGATTTGATGAAGAATAGAAGTCGTCTATGCAGCAGGGATCATTGCTCAGAATGCCATCTTTTCTCTCTTTCTCTACCTTCTCATAATTTTATTATCGTCAACAGACAGCTTGCACTTCGTCGTGGTAAACAGAAAGCAACCCTTCGGCTGTGTTAGGAGGAAGAGCATTTTACAAAAGAAATGGACGCGGAATAATTGTCTACGCTAATGGTAACCTAAGGCTGTTTTGTGCCATGTTGAAGGTCATTTGCTGATCTGTTTAGAAATCTCTGATTTCTGGTTGCAAAGGATCCATCAGCAACTCATGAAAAGTCTTGAAGTTAAAGTTAAAGTTTGGGTTTATAGTCTGATATCAACAATGGTAGAGGTTCTCATCCGACTTTACACTTTAACCCCAGTCTATCCTGAAACCTTTCAGTAGAACTCAGATGAGCTGCTCATTCAGCGCATACAGTTTGAGCATTTCTGGCCGGTACCCATTTATAACCTGGTGCATGGAGAGAGGCCAGTAAGGCAAAGAGACCTGCCCAAAGTCTCACGCCAGCAGCGGGATTCGAACCCGGGATCCTCTGACCGCTAGTCGGAGGCCCCAACCACTACACCACCATGGCGGGATCTGCTCAACTTTGAGGCTACCATGTAACTTTGACTGTGGTGATTTGAAAAGCAACTCATGAAAAGTCTTAATCAGGGAAGTTCATCTACTCAACTTTGTTTACAAACATTGAATGAAACATCGAAGTCATGACATATTATTTTTTAACAGCAACAAACTCTTAAGTATTTGTTTCAGACACCTGTAGAATGATTGTATTTTGAAGTGAGTAAAAGTGACGGCAGATAACTTTACATGACACATTTGCAAATCTGTGCTGTTTCTTGTATCCATAGCAAATCTTGGCCATTAAATGCAGGTTGCGTGTTTCCTACGTCATTGTAAGGCAGTAACAATACATCAAAATGAAGCCATTAAGCATTCAGAAACATATTGCCATTCAACTTTTCCATAACGTAAATCTACCAAGCAGTGGTGAAAAAATTATGCCTCAAGACATGTGACGTAAAAAGTACAAATGAACCCAGTAGAAAAACGTCACGATCTTGAAATAAAGAAAAAAAGTTGCCCTACCTCGTTACATTTAATATGTCTGTTAGTTTGTTTTCCATCCTGGCTTTTATGGCTAGTCTCAAGTTAATCCATTGTCTCATGAACGCTAATTCCAGTATCATGATAATAATGTGGCATTGGACAGCTTAATCCAAGTAACTCGTGGCACTATCCAACTTGTTAACTTGTGGCCCGTCATAGGCAACTTCATCACTCCGGTGGATCAATGAAAGCTTAATGAAAGGGGTGGCAGGTGTGCGGGGATTGTGCTACTTGAGTCTTGGGGGTACTTGGATACGAGCGTGAAGAAAGTGTGCATGTACTTCTGGAAGAAGCTATATCTCTTTAATATCTTGGAGTCGTATATCTTGAAATTGGCAACTATATATCACCACGCACATTCACTTTGATATTATCTTGGTGGAGTAGTTTATGTAATCTTTTCAATTCATACTGCTAATAATAGTGCAAAGAAAGAGAGAGCACAAAAGTTGACACTATAAAAATGTTGCCCGAAATGTCGGGTGACATACCGAATGTCCCCCCGCTGGGATGATATGTCTCCCGAGGCTTTGCGAGGGAGACATATCATCCCAAAGGGGGGACATGAGGTATGTCACCCGACATTGAGGGCAACATTTTTTATCTCGTACCGAAAGTCTAGTTGATTGAAAATGACTTTCTTTTATGAAAAATTCAAATCAACGCCAAAATTAAGGATAAGAAATGACGTGACGTAATGCATCCACAGTGTACTGCAGTGAAATGACGCGACGCGACGTCACATGCTGAGTGTTGAATTCCACTTGACTGTGTGTTCAATGCAAGACCCAACTGGCCCCGGCCTAGAGTTTGGGACGTTTTGAGTTAACCATTTTGCATCAAGGCAACTGCTTACGTCCAAGAAATGAGAATGTGAGTGGTATTTTTCCGTTTGAAAAGACTGCATTTGTTCTATGGCCGTTCGAACTTGCGAACCGAGAGAGTGAAAAGAGCGGCGGCCATTACGTAGCCATGGTAGCGGGCAACATATCGCGATATGACCGCCCGCGGGGTAACATATCGAAATGACACAAGGTCACATGACGTAAATGAGCCAATCACGTTCACGGAATTTTACTTGAGGTACGAGATAAAATGATGATATATACCGTAGGAAGTCAACTTCCAAAATATCGCAAATTTTCGACCCCAACCGGGGTCTTTGGCTAATAATAGTGCATCACCAAGTGCTGATGGGGAATTTCAAACCAGTTGTAATTCTGCGAACAGAAGTAAATTGAAAAAAGTACCTCATCGTTGCCAAGATATATGCATTTGCCATGTGCTGTCTTAAAGGGGAACTGACCACTTTGCCAGCCAAACTGGGCTACCTACACCTCAAAATGCCTTATGATATCACTTCAGGACTCACAACAGTTTGGTTTGAAAATCTCCACCCATTTCCGAAATAAACACCAAAATGTGAAAGCAAATTGATAGCTGATTTTATTAGCTCACCTGGGGTGAGCTCTTGTCGTGGGTCTGCGTCTGTCGTCGTCGTGTTCCATTAGCAGGGCACATTTTGTAACCGCTGGAGCTATTGATGTGAAACTTGGTACATATATACCCCTAGGTCAGATGACCTACATGTATGACACCAAGTTTCGGTCCGATTCGACTCTTAGCTTGGCCACCAGGTGGTGGAAACCAAAAACACAAAAGTGCAATAACAGAACCCCGGTAGAAAATGACGTCCGAATATTGACACTAATGATATTAATGATGTAAAACATGCTAAATATTAGTGCCTTGGCAAAATTCTTGACATCATTGCATAATCGGGGATCCTTTTTGATTTCGGAACTTGGTTTCTTTTCTGTCAATTCCATTGGTTCATTGAGATGCCACTTTGAGTTTTTCTTGATATTTCCTCTGAAGTTTTTAAAAAGCTGTTTGTAGTTCTGTTGATCGTTGAAACCAACAGAACGATGTCATGACATTTTCCATAATTGGCAGGAGACGATGTTCATAACATTGAATACCAACTAGGATCATCAGAAAAAATAAAACAGTTCACCGAAAAAATTTGTTGGCGGTGAAAATGATGCAGAATTTTCAGTTGCTGTATCCATTGGCTCTGTTGCTTCAATGGAGTGGTATGTCAATAATAGCAGCAACAGAAATTTCATGGTGTGCGTTTTCTTTTTTTTGTGGCTTGGAATGCTTAGGAAAAATTTTTATGGAAGTATGAAATAATGGCATAACTGCACCCATGTTTTTGCAGAACTATTATTTCACCCATATCCAATGGTTACAGATGTGGGTTTAGTAATCCAGTTGGTAGGCAAAAACAAAGCCTGCTGAAAGTTGTTTCTTGCTGGAAGGCAGAAAGATGATTATGAAAGAACCGTTAATGCCAGGGATTAATGCGTTAGTACCTCCAATAATCATTCATAATTCATAAGCCGAACAGAATGGCTTCAGTATCTCCTTCCCACCGGTGAGCAATTAAGTTGAATTGAATACGACAGTCTTCTCTAAGGGATTTCCAGTGACACATTTCTAAACCAACAAAATGATCACTGACTACTACATGTACATGGGAGAAAAATTACGTGTTGGTTTTATGTTCATATTGTAAATCAAAACGCACATCGAGAAATTTCACTGGTCTGAAGGTTGCTTTGAGACCACAGAGCAGAATATGTAAGTCAGGGAAAAACATCTTGGGCCGATTTCAAGACTTATGGCCTATACACACGATCCAATTTTTCATCCAATTTTTTGGAAATTCAGATTCCGGGCCTATTGGGGCTTCAATGTATAAACTCACATGTACAGTACAGGTCACAATTGACATCCCTACGGCTTCGCGTAAGTTACTCGTAAGTTACGCGTAACTTATTCGTAACTCACGGCTTTGGTTTCGCGTAACTCGCCTCGTAAATCACTGCATAGCTAGCGAAATTCGCGTAACTCACCTCGTAAGTTACGCGTAACATACCTCGTGAGTTGTTGCATAAGTTACGAGTGACTTACGCGTAACTTACGCGAATTTAGGGATGTCAATTGTGACCTGTACTGTAGGCCTTTATTGAGCATATTCAGAAAATTGGATGGAAAATTGGATTGTGTGTATAGGCCATTAGACGCATGTAACTTCGTCAAATGCATGGTGGAAGTGCGTGCATTCAGTGAAGTTACACGCATCTACATGTAAGTCCTAAACACCCTTTGTGAAATTGGCCCCTTGAATGCAGAGGCATGCAGCCTGATCTTTGTCACAAATTAGGGTAAAATCGACATTAGGGGTAATAGGCTTACAATACTATACCACAAAAGATTTTGGCCCTTATTCTAGAAGCTTCCTTAACTCTAAGGTTTACCTTTAGCTTGTTTGCAGGGCAAAATACAAAAGCTTAAAGTGGACCTTAGAGTTAAGGAGGCTTCTAAAATACGGCCCTGTATATTATACAGTCCACTGTCGTTATACCACCCCTCGATATACCGCCACAGACAATTGACTTTCTTGCTTGAAGACACTTCAACATTGCCAACAACAATACCCTCGCTGTACCGCCACTGGCGGTATAACGAGAGTTGGCTCTATTAGGCCTAGGCCTATTACCCCCAATGTTACCAGAATTTGTGATAAAGCTCGGACTGCCTGTGTTGAATAGCGTGCAGCAACAGATCATGTAAAATTGATGATGAAGCCCCCACCCCACCCCACCCCACCTGTTCAGAGCTGCGTTATGGGAAAGTCTGATTGCATGATGCGACTCTGTAGAATATTAGCACCCAATAGGAGCTGTCAGCGAGTTGACCAATAGGTCTCACTACGGCCCAAACCAATGCATATAGCGGACCCAGTCATTATTGATCGAGCAGCAATCACGTAGATTTTTCTGTACATTGGTCCGCGAGAACTTTGCTGCCATCTGTTGGCAATATGCGCGGCTGACTGCTCCTATTACCCCAAGGAACAAGTACATCCTTTCCGTAATAGAATAATGAACCAAACACCAGGGTACTCATATATTTGCAATCATTAGAAGCTTCCCCATCAATTTTTAACTTCAATAATTTTGATAACTATCCATAAAACTGCATAAACCTACTTTGAGCATCATGGCGGCAACATCATACATCATGGCTTATCACTTTATCATGCGGGGACGGCTTTGGTTTTATAATGAAAATTCATGATTTTACAATCCCCAAGGTCGTAATCATGCAATCATTAGACTGAAATATACAATCACTTTGAGAGGAAATATTATCAACAATGGATAAT
>NMRB01004199.1:16173-31952 GCA_002633025.1 Notospermus geniculatus
AGGCCGCACTTTTTTTATTAGTTGGTTCACGGATTTTTTTCTCAGGTCCTGTAGAGAGGAGGTCGGAAAAAAAATAAAAATAAATATTTATTTTTCAACTTCTCAAAAAGTTGCGACTTCAATTTCAGGGAGGAGGATGACAAAAAAATAAATATTTATATCAAAATAAAGCTGCTGAACCATCCTTTTTTTGTTGTTCATTCACTTGAGGTGAAGCAGTTCAGGGGAAACAGGCATGGTCCAAGGGCAAAAAACTACATCCAGGTATTTCCATTAGGATGAGGAAGCTCAATTTGTACAACATAACAAGGCACAAAAGACGTCCTGCACAGCCAGTTCCTGCCACTCTGGTGGCACATTTTTCAGCACTACGTCTCCCACCGTCTCACACCTTTCCATACACACCAGATTTTTGGTGTACTTCACCCCCCACCTTCTTTCCAGAACGTTCGTATTGTACCCATGTTATTTTCGCCATACTAGCATGTACTAGTCTCGCGCAACTACACCTACTGTCCAGTGCCCAGGTGAAACTATCCGACCTCTGCGAAGGAGACTGGGTGTGTGCAGTCGAGTTTCATTGAGCGAGACTTCCGCAAGGCGTGCAAACATGTGGATGAGGGCATGTCAGGCAATCGCCGCCACCAAATTTTCCCGCGAAAAAAATGTAATTGCAAAAAGATAGTTTATTGGAGCGGTGGGCGGGCAAAAAATAAAATTATTTTTTTATTTTTTTTCTATTTTGGCAAGATTTCTGAGCGGCGGACACAGATAACTCGAAAAAAATGTGATTTTATTTTTTTCTTATTGCGCCCATTTTCCCTAGCGGCGGATCCGCGAACCAACCAATAAAAAAAGTGCGGCCTAACGATCCGTTTTTTACGAAAGTACTTTCCATTTAATTGGTATAAACTATTTAATGCCAAAACAAGAGCAACGCAGAGCGTGGCATATGCCCCCGATTGGTATGTTGTTTGTGGGTGAAGCAATCTGAAATTAATTGACGGAAACTCGATTTCAAGATGGCCACCATAGCCGCCATCTTGGATGGGCGGAGCAGAGCTAGTCATCGAAAGGAACCTTCCCCTCATAGATGCAAACTCTCACAAAAAAATTCAGGTTGATTGTGCAAAGCGTTCTCAAGTTAATCAACGGAAGCCAATTTCAAGATGGCCACCATGGCCACCATCTTGGATGGGTGGCGGAGCTCGTCGTCGAAAGGAACCGTCCCCTTAATTATAGAGACCAACCCTCACCAAAAAATTTAGGTTGACTGCGCAAAGCATTCTCAAGTTAATTGACGGAAACCGATTTCACGCTGGCCACCATAGCCGCCATCTTGGACGGGCGGCGGAGCTGGTCATCGAAAGGAACTGTCCCCTCATAGAGACCAACCCTCACAAAAAAATTCAGGTTGATCGGTCAAAGCATTCTGAAGTTAATCGACGGAAACGGATTTCACGCTGGCCACCATAGCCGCCATCTTGGATGGGTGGCTGAGCTGGTCATCAAAAGGAACCGTCCCCTCATAGAGACCAACCCTCACAAAAAAATTCAGGCAGATTGCTGTGACATCCACAAAGATCTTCTATCTTCCCATCCCAAGATGGAGCACTTTCCTTGTAAGACCAGGTCCAGACCAAAATCCACTGGAAGAAAATGAAGTGGGTGTAAACTGAAATTCCTGGCATGAGGACAGAGGGCACAATTACATAATGGTGGTACCGGTATTTGTATGTTTCCATCAGGGCCAAAGCCATAGAATGGGGAACCGGCGTGCCCAAAGGAGGTACTGGGGAACAACTCAGTTTTAACACAAAAGCGCATGCTCTGCGACGTTGAAAACGTCACTGACGTCGCGCATTGTTCGTGACGTTATGTGAGATACGTCATTCAGAATCAATGACGTCGCTCTTCGGCCTGTTATTTACCCTAAAATAGTCAATTTCATGGATTAAATTCAACATGTTCCCGCTTGAATTTTCGTTTGAAAACATTCAGATATACATTGGGTCAGTCCTACACTTGATGATGAACGTGTAAAATTCGAAATTCAATGGACGACTTCAGGTATATTAGGGCTAGAGGAAGTAGGGTGTAGTTTCAGAATTGAATGCCAAATAACGTTTGGCTTGACTTTCAACATCATGGTTTTGAGTTGTTTGTCAGCGCCATGTCACGGACTGTTTTCCTCCGGTTGCTCATAGGTAGGTTGAGATCAGCGACTTATCACGGATCTTATACCGGTATGTATATGGATCGAAATGTACACAAAATTTGTCCTCATTGTACAGAATTCTATCCTTATACGTATAAGGATCTGTGATAAGTTGCTGATCTCAACCTCCCTATTATTGGCCCTGGTAGGCCTAAGTATGGAAGAGGCCATCTCAAGCTACTCATGTTCCTCAATAGGATGGGGTCTTTTACTTGTCCTTGCAAAGGCACAAGGTACAAGGCTTACTGTCCCATGCAACAGACGTAAAGAGCCAGGGATGATATCCCAATATTACCGGTAGCCCAGGCTGGATTCGTACCGCAATGCCTGGGACCTGTTGCTTGCTTAGCGGACGTGATAACCACCAGGCTATCAGGGCAGAGTGGTGGTTATTTATGAGAGGGAATGGGTTCAGGTCATTGCTTCGTAGCCAACTCTCAACTTGTCTGAGTACTGAATAAGCACCTCCTTGGGTTCTCCAGAACTGGACTGACTGGAGTAGGCTAAAGCCTGGCGCAGATCGACCTTGCGACTGGATGCAACTACCTGCAACAGTCGCTGTCGATGTGAGCGGACAGCGCACATCGATTGCGACTGGTCATTGCGGCAACAAGTGGCACAAACCAGTCTCAATCCGGAGCGCGCACATCGACACATGCAACTGAACTGAATGCTACACGGAAATTGTCGATGTCTTCCGAACGGACAACTCGTACTCGGGAGTCATGTGATAAACATTCAAAATGGCTGTGCACCTAGACTGGTTCCCGGTCCCAACATCGGAGCCAGTTGGGACTACGAACCAGTCTAATGTGCACCACAAACGAGGATATTCATTGCCAGAGCGCGCACATCGACTGCGACTGAATGCAACTAGATGCAATGGTCGGCAACGAGTAGAACATGTGCAACTGATTGCAACTACCTGCAACGGTCGGCAATAGCGTTGCCGGGCCGCTCAGATCGACCTGTTTGTGCAACTGATCAGTTGCAACTGTTTTCAGCCAGTCGCAACCATTGCCGGCAACGGCATTGCAGGTAGTTGCATCCAGTCGCAAGGTCGATCTGCGCCAGGCTTNTTCCCGCTTGAATTTTCGTTTGAAAACATTCAGATATACATTGGGTCAGTCCTACACTTGATGATGAACGTGTAAAATTCGAAATTCAATGGACGACTTCAGGTATATTAGGGCTAGAGGAAGTAGGGTGTAGTTTCAGAATTGAATGCCAAATAACGTTTGGCTTGACTTTCAACATCATGGTTTTGAGTTGTTTGTCAGCGCCATGTCACGGACTGTTTTCCTCCGGTTGCTCATAGGTAGGTTGAGATCAGCGACTTATCAGGGATCCTTATATGTAGTGGATCGAAATGTACACAAAATTTGTCCTCATTGTACAGAATTCTATCCTTATATTGTATTAAGGATCTGTGATAAGTTGCTGATCTCAACCTCCCTATTATTGGCCCTGGTAGGCCTAAGTATGGAAGAGGCCATCTCAAGCTACTCATGTTCCTCAATAGGATGGGGTCTTTTACTTGTCCTTGCAAAGGCACAAGGTACAAGGCTTACTGTCCCATGCAACAGACGTAAAGAGCCAGGGATGATATCCCAATATTAGCCCAGGCTGGATTCGTACCGCAATGCCTGAGACCTGTTGCTTGCTTAGCGGACGTGATAACCACCAGGCTATCAGGGCAGAGTGGTGGTTATTTATGAGAGGGAATGGGTTCAGGTCATTGCTTCGTAGCCAACTCTCAACTTGTCTGAGTACTGAATAAGCACCTCCTTGGGTTCTCCAGAACTGGACCGACTGGAGTAGGCTAAGGGATCATCTCAAAATTGCTTGATGCGCATACACAGTGAGACTAATTTTTTTCATTTGGGGGAGGGCAGCACTTCTTCAGGCCAGCCTGAAGAAGACCCTGGTTGGGGTCAAAAATTTGCGAAATTTTTGGAGAGTGACTTTTGTTATTATATCGTTTTGTGTGTCGCCCTTTGTGCTCTATTTTTGGATACGTGTAAATTAGAAGAAAGAAACCAGAGAACTTCAAATATAGAAAGATTACTGTAAAGCAGGAAAATTTCGCGTGCAGGAAATTTTCGCGAATTTCGCGAGAGTGTATGAGTCGTGAAAATTTCCTGTCGCGAATATGAGTACACGCAAGTGATAAATACGGTCCGTGAAAAAAAACGGAAAAAAATGGCAGAGACTCGCGAAAATATCCTGCCGCGAATATGTCTGTACCGGTAATTCTTGATTTGTGAGAATTTCCAGTATCATGTTTTATCATGTAGGCCTATACCCTACTGGTCCTCCATAGAAACACCCAAGTTATTCTGAAATAAAAGTGTTGATGCCAGACATATGACTTTTTTCATCATTTAGAGGGGGGAGGGTCCAGAGATGACAAAATTTCATATCTCTCTGGGCATCAAGCAATTTTGAGATGATCCCTAACTGGTCACAAGAGGTGAAATAATTAACAGCTTTACGACACAAGAGCTGATATGAATATCTCGGCAGGTTTATATTGTGATGATAAAAGAGACTCTTAGCAGCCTTTTCACAGGCATTTTGATGTGCTCACGCGGATTGGTTGGCATGAGAATCTCACATATACATGTATTGCAAGTAAAATACACTAAACATCAACATTTGAGCCAAATGTAGGTTGTCAGTTGCTAGCTAGCGCCACCTGTGATAAAATGACTGCACTGATATGAACCTAGCTACACAGGCAAAATGACGTACGGCAATTTTTATATCCGCCGTATGTACCGTACAATGGATCATCCTCTGGACGTCCGGTGTACGTATGGCTTACGTACGGAAAAATATGTCCACTGAGTATATGCCGTACGTATCGCATACGTACATCATGACGCCACATATCCCGCATACATACGACGACGTACATACAAACTGAATCTATCTACTATGGTATACATGTACATACGCAACCAGAACGTAGGCATATATGCCGTATATACGCCATATGTCCACCAGATGTACGTCAATTTCCCTGTGAAAATAGCTGCCTATTCCCACCATAATCACAAATATGTGACCCGCTCAAGCAAAACAGGACCCATGGTGCTTGTCCCAATAGCTGAAAGGGTTGATAGCTTTACGTCACAAGAGCTGATATGAATGTCTCAGCGGGTATACATACAATTATGATGGAGGGCATTGATAATAGTTGAATGGACTGACAATCGATGATCACTTGTGACAAGGGTCTGCTTTCGCATGATCGCTGGTCACGGGCCAAAAACATGACCCAGCCGAACTCGAGGGAGGCTTGATAGCTGAGTGGTTATCACGTTGCGGCAAGCGGCAGTCCCGGGTTCAAAACCCGTGGCTCTTCACATATCCGTCTCATGAGACAGTATTAAGTCATGCAAGGCTCAAAATCACTTTTTTTACTTGTGTAGCAAAATTGCCAATCAAGGGTTCCACTTCATTTGCAATTTTGGTACTTTGTGTAGCAACTTTTTTGTCCATTCAACATGTTCAACAGTGGAAGCCATCTTGCATGGCTGTTGATGTCAACCTCGCACACAACAACACTTACGCATGCATGGATGGCGAACATATTGTGATTCATGAGTAACAATCATGAAAGCGAGGTTTGGTTGGTGTTATTAGTTGCCGATGTACTATGTACTGACTGACTCCTCGACGGCCGCTGCTGGCCAGCCACGGCTGTCTCTACTTGAAAACGGTGTGTAGCAATTTTGCAAATGTACCTCCTCGGCCATATCGCACTTTCTGCTTTTTCGGTGCGATACCGCTTATTTAGAGCCTTGTCATGGTGCCTTCCTAGCCAGCAAATGACATCGGCCCAACAACGGGGTCGATNGATTTAGTGTGGAGGGCGAAGCCGGAGGGGGTCTGGGGGTGTCCTCCCCCAGAAAAAAATAAAAAATCTACATCCTCTCAGATGCATTTTCCCCATATCTGACACCAGTAATGTGGGGGGGGGGGAGGATGCCCCCTGCCCCCCAATAGCTACGTCCCTGCAAGTGAGGAACATGAGTAGCTTGAATTGACCTCTTCTGTACTACAAGGGCCAATAATGCTGGCTTCGGGCCCACAGTGCTAAATGGTTTTCACCACAGCCAAGGTCAGAAATCATGTACCGTACAAGTAGGCCTACATGTGGGTCAACAACCTGAAAGTTCACTATGACTCCAAACTCCTCCCGCAGTTTCAAAGCGCTACCCACTATGTTATCCGCGCTTAGAAACTGCTATTGTTGACGCCAGCCTCAAAGTATGACCAACAGATGCCGTTAGGTGTCCGATTCGGGGAGTCCCCGTTGGGAATGTGCCAAAATGTGCAGTGCGACTTGCTGGTAAAAAAGACCAAACTTGTCGTTCTTGGCCATGAAGTAATGGATAATATAGCCTTCAAAATGTCCGAAACATGGATGCACACTAACAGGTGCGTGACAACATTGATCAAATTTGCAAACACCGTTAATTTTGTAGACTTTCCTGTTGGAAAAATTATGAATACACAGTGTACATTTTGTACACGTAGGCCTATTCGGTTGACTGAAAATTCTGAACTTTCCATGTTTACATGTTTCCAACTTTCCAGGTTTCCAACTTTCCGGAAACTACAGTCAACCTTTTCATAGCCAATCATCAAGTGTGTTACAGCGACATCGGTTAAACCCGTGATGATGGCTTGTGATTGGATACCTCCTCGTCAAACAGGGCCGTCTACTGATTATCCGTCAGTTTTGGTGCCAATCATGCCAGTGTTTAGTGGGTCTATACCTACGGCCAACTAAACACTGGGGACGAGTGTACTATGAATCATGATGTTTTTACCAGTATATCTTTTGAAAACATAAGGTATAAAGTCTGGCAACATCTATCTTCGACCTAAAGGAATGCGGAAGTCATGTAATGTGACAGAGCTTTGCGGTTTATAATCATGCCTGTCGATCACTTGTGGTCGTTCCCCGATTGTTCACGTTGTCCGCCGGTCATTCAATAGCCGCGTGTGATTAAAGGTCCGTGGAAAATCGATCAAACGATCAATTTCCTAACTTCCGCATTCCAGTAGGTCAAAGATAGATGTTGCCAGACTTTACATGAGTTGGGACATGTAGGTACGACATAAGTTGCGCTTCCACTACAAAAAAAGCCGGTATTTGTCCGCACTTATTCTGCTTCCATTACAGAATTGCCGTGTTTAATAAGTCCGGTTCTATTAAGTGCGGATCTATTTAGATCGGCTGTACTATCCAAACTAAATAGATCCGCACTTGCATGTAATAGAACCGGACTTATTAAACCTGCCAATTCTGTAATGGAAGCAGAATAAGAGCGGACAAATACCGGATTTTTTGTAGTGGAAGCGCAACTTATGCTTATCCGAACTAAATAGATCCGCACTTAATAGAACCGGACTTATTAAACATGGCAATTCTGTAATGGAAGCAGAATGAGAGCGGACAAATACCGGCTTTTTTTGTAGTGGATGCACAACTATAATAAACAACTCGATATGAATGACAGTCATTCATGGGATTCGTGTTTGTCTGAGAATTGTCACGAATTCACAATACAACATACCGTATTTTTCGGACTATAAGGCACAGCCTTTTTCCTTGAAAAAGGGTCTAAAATTGGGGGTGCGCCTTATAGGGTGGTGCGCCTTATCTGCGGATCCAGTCTGACAATTTGATCAGAAGTGTCAAGACACTGACGAACCCAAGCATTCAAGCATGCATGGATGCATGCAAGCCAAAGTCATTGTCACAGTGCTGGTTGACAGATGATGCAGTGAACTGTGAACTGATGAAGTTTCAGTTAGGCCTAATTTGTCACAAGAAGCTAAGAAATCATACAACCAGATCCATCAGTACCAACAGCAGAATTGCAGATGTCAATGGGTTCAAACAAGGCAATCAGACCCTGTAATTGTCTTGCCTGTTGTTGGGTCAATGCACACTGAGCAGCCATACATTGTATGTGTATAATATGCACTGACGCATTCACTGACAGGACTGCGCCTTATAGGGAGGTGCGCCTTATGTATGGATTTCATCGGAGATATTGGGTGAAATTGGGGGTGCGCCTTATAGTCAGGTGTGCCCTATAGTCAGGAAAATACGGTAGGTTAATTCTTTGTTAACTCTTTCACTGACAATATTTGTGTGGCAGTCTAGGAAAACCTGTCGGATGTCGCTGAATGATCAACAAGCACAGCATTGAACGTCCCCCGTCGCCCCGGGTGCACGTCTGACTGTCATGTATTTTGAAGATTGACATTTTCTAGGGGGATTGATGGCAGAGAGTTTCAGTGGAGAATAAGACTTGAACCATTCATTTGCAGCACACCTTTGGCTCATCATACATCCCCACACCGAATATGAAACCAAAATCTTCAGTCATTCAGAAACTATGGAGCAGAAGATAATTTTTATGGTATTTACAAAGTGCCACCTATTGGCTAAAAAATCAATTAAATAAGCCTACGATATACATGCATTATGTACCCTTGCTAGACAGCCCACCATAAAAATTTGGTGAAATGCGGTTTAGTATTAAAGGCACAAACATAGTTTTTGTATTTTGGCTTTTGGCCCCCTGGTGGCAAAGCAGAGAATTTGGCCGATTCTTTCAAGTGACACACCGTCAGCCCATGATACACACTCCCATGAAATATGAAACCAAAATCTTCAGTTGTTCAGAAGTTACAGAGCGGAAGGGATGGTGAAGTGCCCCCTACAGGGCTGAAAAATCAATTAAACTTTAAAATCCTATGATATATTATGTACCCTTGCTAGGTGAGCCTACCATAAAAACTTGATGAAATTCTGTTCAGTATTAAAGGCACAATCACAGTTTTTGTGTTTTGGCTTTTCGCCCCCTGGTGCCAAAGTGGATAATGCGATTTGGCCAATTCTTTCATGCGACACACTGTTGGCCCATGATACATCCTCCACCAAATATGAACACAAAATGTTACCGAGCAGAAGGGAACTTTTGTGGATTTTACAAAGCGCCCCCTACAGGGATGAAAAATCAAACATTGAAATCCTATGATTGTGTAGGCCTACGCTTGCTAGGTGAACCTACCATAAAAATTTGATGAAATTCCATTCAGTATTAAAGCACAATCACAGTTTTTGTGTTCTGGCTTTTTGCCCCCTGGTGGCAAAGTGGAGAATCGGATTTGGCCGATTCTTTCACGCGACACACCGTTGGCCCATGGTACATGTATTTAATTTTTCCGTCAGGGCGAATGCTATAGCATCATTGGCCCTGGTAAGTACGGAGAAGGCCATCACAAGCTATGTTCCTCACTTAGATGGGGCTTTTTACTTGCCCTTGCAAAGACACAAAGTACAAGGCACCACGGCTTACTGTCCCATGCGACGGACGTGAAGAGCCGGGAACGAAATCCCATATGGCCCGGGCTGGATTCGAACCCGGGACCTGCCGCTTGCTAAGCGGACGGATAAACTCTAGGCTATCAGGCTCCCGGTCCCTTATTGCATGAGCTACACCGGGACCAGAAACCAGTCTATGTTACCACTGGCTATATGTAGGTTGGACAGGAGACCAGTCTTATCAAGGTGGGGAGGGAGAAAGAGTCACCTAATGCATACTGTTGGGTTTTAAAGCCGAGAGCAGATTGGCCTTGCGACTGGAAGCAACTACTGGCAATGGCGTTTCCGGCAACAGTGGGTGACTGGCTGGAAACAGCAGCAACTGACCAGATGCTTCTAACGAACCTACGTCAACACCGGACTAAAGTTGCTTTACAAAATAATTTTTATTTGAAATTACAAAATATGCCTATCTTGTATCAGGGCAACCAAAACAAGACATACACGAAACACCATAATTAGTACAGATATCTCTGTCTCAAACACCGAATACAACGACCAATACAAAACGCACAAGAAACAAGAACACGTGTTCCATCTAGCAGAGTATGCTAGATGGATAACAGGTGGCAGCACCTACCGGTCCGGGTTGACTCCACTCAAACAGGTCGATGTGCACACCCCGGCAATGCTATTGCCGACCGTTGCTGCTAGTTCCAGCCAGTTGCTCATGTTAGACTGGATTGTGCCACTTGTTGCCGCAATGACCAGTCGTAGTCGATGTGCGCGGTCTGCTCATATCGACAGCGACTGTTGCGTTTTGCTTCCAGTCGCAAGGTCGATCTGCGCTCGGCTTAACGGTTGATGTCACACTACATATAAACACTTACTTCAACATCATTCTCCAGTAAACCTCGGGCATCACGTCTTTTTTCATATGATACATCGTCCTCCTCTCGACCCCTTGATCGAATGGGAACGTCTCGAGCGGCTGGCCGTCGAAGTCGAATTCTGCTAGGATACATTTTGATCGGCTGGTGATGAGAGGGCAAGAAGTGTAGCCATTGTACTGAAAGAAACGAAATAACATCTCAAATGAAGAGGCTTTTTTTCTGTACACAGTGCTAATGTGATAAGCAGGCCTCACACGGGGGGCGGTTTTGAAGGCGGCTTCAACACGATTCAAAACCATGCTGAACCGCCTGTGAGGCCTGCTATAGAGTCTCAAAGCATTTTACAGTATCAGTAGCATATAGTAAAACCATATTGAGAAAAAAGTAAAATTAGTGAAAACTTTTATACACACATTTCCCGTCGGCTGCTGACCGTTCATGACACTCCTGATGGTTCGATAGAGAATGGCGTTCTGGCTGGCTGAAAGACAAACAGACTACCATGACTACTGTAAACCAGGAAATTTTCACGTGTGTTATAATTTTGAGTTTTTCGCGATCATCTTATTAATATGAAAATAAAGAGCACGCGAAATTCAATGCAAAAACCATAATGCAGTAATTCAAACAACCACCACACCGGCCGTTGGCACTGCTACATGAAGACTCCCTCCATAGGCGGATCTGGGGGGGGTGTTCAGGGGGTTCGATACCCCCCTTGGCGGCCGCGGTGACCATTTTTAAAAACTGCATTTCTGGTATATAACGAAGAGTTCGGAGCATACAAAAGTGTTCCCAGGGCATTGATGCCATCCAATCTCCAGGTGCCACGACGTAACCAGAACCATGGGCGCCTCCAGGTCGGCGGTGTGAACGACCTCGCCCCCCCCCCTTTAGCGAACAGTGCCCTCGCATTCAAAGCAACGCGTTGAGGAGGACAGGGCGGATTGCTGAATGACTAATAGTGCACAACTATTCTGCCCCCTCTGTAACCACCCTCAGTGCCTTCCGCATGAAATGAGTCATTGCAACCATAGGTCAAAGATTTCCCCCCAGACCCCCCATCCGGCCAAGGACCTTCAGCCCACGACAACGCGCTTTGACTCTTTAACATGAGTAGCGGCGCCGAAAGTGGCTTCGGATACAAACCCTAATTATTTTTTCATTGCATTTTCCTGCATCATAATCGTTCCATTTGTCGGTGCTGGAACCCCCCCGTTGCCAAAATCCTAGATCCGCCCCTGCCCTCTAAACGTTATGAATTATAAGCACAACCCACATCTGCGGAATGTCCAAATCACTGACTCTCCTAGATTTGGTCCAGTTGAAGTGTACCATACTCGGACCGGACCCAAGTCCACTTCATTTGTACCGTTTAGACTGCAGCGATGATTCACCGCGCAACGTACCTGAAGTACACTCTCCATTCAGTGGAGGTAAGAAACTCACAGGGAATGCATGCCAAAGGACAAACTGCGAGCATGCTCAATACCGTCCCAGGTATGTGGACTCGGTTCACTTCGCCGTGCGTCAGGTTTACACTGCACATTTGGTAGGGGTACCGTACACAGTCCAGACCAAGACCACCTCCTGCAAGTCTCGGTACGGTTCACTTGTGGTCCGGACCAGGTACGCTTGGCAGGTTTACACTGCCAGTTTTTTTGCTGTACCGTACTTGGTCCGGTCTGAGCTCACTTGATTTTTGGCAGTGTAAATGAGCCTACAGACCACAATCACAATGTGGATGGTGACCGGCTTGTAAAATACAATCACTTCATGTGTTGCCACCAGATGTCTCTCACTGCCTGAATTTTGGCTTTACGTAATAAGCAGGAGCTTCAACTTTTTTTGTGGTGAAAAGGTACATGCTGTCAACTTGATGCTTTGAATGCCATTTCTGAGAATAACAGAGCCATTTTCGGCACAAGTCAGCCTATTCAAATCTACACAGATAACCCTACGCTCACATCGTTCGTGGGGTTCTCATTAATTCAGTCCTTTTGTATCATAAGATCAACTAGTCGGAATTCAACAAAATTTGCAGTGAACGTGCAGAAGGGTCTCTCCTATCATATGGAAGAGTCAGAATGCCAATCTGTTGAGGTTTAAAGCCGCACACTATGCACCGCTACTCACTCTCCAGTTCGGCCGAAATATAGTGCAACCTCATCTACAGGCGTGCGTAGTGTATAGAACACTAGAACCACATATTATAGCATTATCCTGGATCGAGGTTTTGGGAATCCCCTTGGGGAATCCCCAATGCTGTGTGTAGTCTTGCGCAGCCAGCCACACAGTACTGCTACGGTTCCCCAGATTCGAAACAGCGGCTGGGTGACCGAGACTATGCTCGTCGATTATAACCCATCTGTCTATAGTGTCTGGCTTAAAGGGATATTGTCCACATTTATAAAATGCTAAATTTGTAAGTTGGTCGTTTATGGTTGATTCCTTTATGCTCTTACCTACGGCAGCAGCAGTTTTGGATGTTGGAATATCTGTACAGTCACCGAGGCCGAAAACGTTTGGATATTTCGTGTGTTGCATGTTGAGCTTGTTAACCGTCATATAACCAGTTTCGTCGACTAGTGGACTTTGGCGTAGTGGTTCAGGCGTTGACATTGGTGGCGTGACGTGTAGCATTTCATACTGGGAATGAAGAACGCGAGGATTAGAAATGGTTCATCTAAATGGGGGAACCTGCAGGACTACCGTTATGATCAACCTCGTTCCCAGGGATCGTTCGCTTTCTGAGAATATGGCGGTCGCGTCACTAACCCTTGGCATCAGCTTTGGATTTAACGCACGTGATTGGTTGGCGGGAAACCGTCAAATATATCCAAGAATATACCCAAAGAAATTTTCAAAATATTTTGGATCAAACCAGAAGGTTATCTATATCCAGGTTTGATGATTTTTTGTAAAAAGAATTTTAAAAAGCACTGGTTAGTATTTCAAATTGATTATTTTGACTCGTGCTGCCACCTATACTTAGTCCAAGATTCCTGGATTAGCAACCGAAGCTGATTCCACACGACTGTTACGCGTAATGCATTTCACTGCAATGGTTTAACTGGGTCGATTTGACACGCCATCTTACGGTGTTCCCAACGGCGCAACGTCATTTGCCAGTTCACCACGATCACGCATCTGTTCACGTGAACAGCTGATGGAAGCAGCCAGCTGACCAATCATCGGGCTCCGATACTTGCTGACCCGGGAACATTGATTCCGAATTTATTTGCGCACATTCTGAACCAATCAGAGCTTGAGATGATTCATTATGATCAGATCTAGCGGGTTACACTCAGCATTTTTCGTGAACGGCGGCGGTTTTAACGCCGATGGGCCTGAAAGTGAGGGTGTTATTTTCCCGCCAAAAATACTGCGCCGTGGCGACCAACGTGACCAAAACACTCAGTTTTATCCATAGCATGCGAGTTTGATCAACAAAATCGAGTGTAAGTATGTAGAGCAAAGCAAATAATCGATCACCGTTACACATATACTTTGATTAAAGGTCGATAAGACATCGAAATCTTTGTTCCAGAGTCCCAAATTGCACTGTTTGCATAAATTAGCACAATCCAAGATGGCGGCACATGAAACGTGGAACGGCTCGAACGGCCAGATCGATGATTCAATCGTGTCTAACTCACCTTGTATGTTGCCGTGGACGATGATAATGATTAAAATGTTGTGTGAAATCATATAAATGATACCAGAATGTATGTGTGAGTGCGTCTTACAGCTAATATTGGCCAGTTTTGTGCCCGGGTCCGACTTCAAAAAATGCAATCTGTGTTTTCTCACAGCTGCGACGCCGTGACCTACATCCACGCAGATATGCAGATGAGTTAAATTGATACATTTTGATACATTCGTAAGAATGCGTGGCCGTAACAGTCGTGTCCAGGGGTTAGTGAGCGAGTGGTCCGAGGTTGTCTGAGCGAACTATACCCCTGGGGACGAGGTTGCGTTATGATGTGACGACGCTAGCTGGCGATGTGACCAATGTTTCTTATACTGACGGAACTGCACCTTAGGGCGGTGCGTCTTATGTATGGATTTCGTCAAAGATTTTGGGTGAAATTAGGGGGTGCGCCTTATAGTCAGGTGCGCCCTATAGTCGCGAAAATACGGTACTTGGCTATGGAGAATCCTCAAATATACGGTACCGAGAAACTCACTGGGAATGTGACTGTTTCCTTCTCCTCGCTGTCCAGCTTCTCAAACACCGCCTCCTTCTTGTCCGATCTCACCTCAACTAAGTTGTGTTTAAGATTGATCTTCATATCACGTTTTTCCACGATTTTCCATAAAGCATCCGCGTATTTTTTCACACCGAATAACACGCCTAATGACGTGTTAAACATGACGTTGGCCTTGTCTCTCTTCCCCGTCTATAAATGAATGAGACAAAGCGATTACTGTAAAGCAGGAAATTTTGCGTGCAGGCAATTTTCGTGAATTTCGCGAGAGTGTATGAGTCGCGAAAATTTCATGACGCGAATATAAATACACGCAAGTGATAAATATTGTCCGTGAAAAACAAACTGAAAAAATGGCAGACACTCGCGAAAATATCCTGCCGTGAATATGTCTATAATTCTTGATTCGCGAAAATTTCCACCCACGAAATTATCTTGCTTCACAGTATTTGCTCCCTTTTAGTACGCTAATTTATGCAATTAGGCCCTTGAAGGATACAGGGCGGGTCCAGGATTTGGGAAAAGAGGGGGCACCCTGTGCTAGGAACATTGAAATTTGCGCCCAATTCCAGAATTTCACGGTCGTTTTTACAGATTTGCTGGCGAAAAGGGGGAGGCACGCGCCCCCAGTGTTAATTCTAGGATTTCAGAAGGGCATTGTGCAAACTTTGTGAAAAGGGCACTTCAGAAAAGGGCACTTTTCATTCGTGACATTTCTACTAACGGAATTTGAGAAGCTTGTCAGTTAAAAAGGTCCCTATATAACTCCAGTCAACAGCCAAGGGGGTTTAAAAAGAGGACAGTGGCGCCAAGGGGGTTAAAGGGCACAGTGGCACCCCCTTTTAGGGGCATGGCGAGTTTCCAGAGTCAGAAATCCAATATCGGAATTGGAAACCGCTTCCAAAATGAAATGGTCCATGGACCATGTGCTCACTGGGTTGGACATAATAGTCTAATGACAGAGGGAGGTACACATCAGTTGGGTCAAGTAATTCCCAGAAAAGATTTTGATGATTTTTGGGTTATGCCACCTGGCGGCCATATTGGATGTCCGATCGGGCCAAAACTTCACATGGACATAAAGGTCATCTGCAGGGGGC
>NMRB01004202.1:0-33005 GCA_002633025.1 Notospermus geniculatus
GGACTGCAGCAGTGGCTACATGACCAACTCAATTTACTGAGGAAAGCCAGAAACCCAGTCCCACCTCAAGATCATCATTCAAAGTCAAATAAGTCGGATTCCACGCAGAGATCAAACAAATCTGACTCATCGAAAACTCTGCAATTGAAATCAGTCAACAATGCCACGGTGTCGCCACCTGATAAGAATGACGAAAACCAAAGGAAACGTGGTAAGAAGTGCCCATTGCACCCTCAAAGTTCCAATCATTTCATCAAGGGTTGCAATAAGTTTAGAGCACTTTCTCAGAATGATAAATTTGACGTTATGAACAAGAACGGGATTTGTCACAGATGTGGTCACGATGATTGTGTGTCGGGGAAACCGCCGTTCAATCCGGAAAATTGTCAACACTTTAGCCCGTGTGCTATCCCAGTGTGTGGTGTGGACACTCACTTTTCGTCAATCTGTCCGAAGGTGTATGGTACAGACGGGTATCGTCACTTCGAAATGAAAAACGCTCCGAACCCCACCGCTCAGGAGGTCAAGACTCAACCGAACGTTTCAGCATTAGCTACAGACTCGGAGATGGCATGTGTACTCCCTACTGTGATGGCGTACGTTAAATATGGAAACAAGAAGCACTTAGTTCGTGTACTTCTCGACAGTGGAAGTCAAGGATCAATTATCAGGGAGAACATCATTCCGATTAGTGACCACGACGTCACACAGACTTACAAAATCACGACCGCTGGTGGAGAAACCCTGCACAGAAAGCTGCGTGTGCTTGAATGCCAGATTCAAAGCCTTGATGGAAACGTGAACAGGAAGGTGAACTTAATGGAAATGAAGAAGCCCTGTGGGGATGTCCCAGTTGTCAGCAGAGAAACTCTCAGCAAGTACCGCCATCTACATGACGTTGACATTTGTGAGGCAACTTCCCCAGTCATCGATGTATTGCTTGGGGTGGATAATAGTGACATTGTGACACCAGATGTGAAAATCAGTAGTGAGAATGATGGCGAACCTATCGCTGCACGATGTCCCCTGGGGTGGTACATCCAAGGGGGATCACTCTCCGACTCGCCACAGCCCACCACTGCTGTGAACTTCATAAATGTGACGCCATCTAGTGAGCTGGAGGAATTCCTCGGAATTGACAAAATGGGGATGGCTCCTAAACCCTGTAAATGTTCTGCAGATCTCGAAAACCAACGGGCCACTGAGAGAATGCAACAGAGTCTGACACAACTCGAGGACGGGACCTACCAAATAAACCTTCCGTGGAGGAAACCCCGTCAGATCTTCCAAACAATTACGAATATGCAGCGAAGAGACTTCACAATCTTGAGAAACAATTCAAAAACAAGCCACACGAGTGGGAAGTTTATACGAAGCAGATGGATGATCAAGTAAAGCGTGGCGTTGCGCGTGTTGTGCCACAAGCTGAACTCGATGGGGACTTAAGAGACAAAGTTGGTATGTGGTTTCTTCCCCATTTTGCCGTTTTGAAGCACTCTAAAACTACACCGGTCCGCGTGGTTTACGACAGCAAAGCGAGATTTCAGGGATATTCACTGAACGACTACTTGGCTAAAGGAAAGTATATCAACCCGACGATATTTGACATCGGTCTTCGATTCCGCGAGTATGAGGTTGGTGTGACGGCTGACATTTCAAAAATGTTCCAGGCATTCAAACTCACAAAGGAGGATGCGCGTTACCATCGATACGTCTTCCGCCACAACCCAGACGATCCAATCCAAGTGTATGAACTCACCACTCTCACATTTGGTGATAAGTCATCACCCACCGCTGCTGTTGTTGCGTTGCGCCACGTTGCACATGCCCATGCGCCAGATGATCTCGAGATACAATGCGTCATCAATGAGCAATTCTATATGGATGATCTCAACGATTCCCAACGTTCAGTTGACACTGTCTCACGTATGAAAATGACACTCACGGGAACTCTCGGCAGAGGCAACATCCATATTCGGAAATTCATCTCCAACAAACCCGAGATATGCGATGTGGATTACGTTCCGGAGGATGGAATCAGTTCGGCGCTTGGTACGGAATGGAATATTGAAAAGGATACACTACGTGTCAAGAAAGTTCACTCGGAATGCACGCCTACGAAACGTGGCATATTGAAGCATACGGCTTCATACTATGACGTATTTGGAATGCTGTCGGGGATTATCATCCGGCCAAAGATGATTCTACAGAAACTGTGGCGGTACGACTTGGGATGGGATGCGCCCATTAGTTCCGATAGCGATCTCTACACGGAGTTGATGGCAATTCAGAATGATCTGCAGGATGTCTCGGAAATCGAAATCAATCGTTGTCTTGTTCCCTTCAAATATCTCGGTCAATCGGAACTGCCCAGTGTCTCACTTCATGGCGCTGCTGATGCCTCGGAGGACGCCATGGGTATGGGGGTGTGGCTGAGATGGTCAGAGTCACAGGACAGCAAAGCTGAGCTTACGTTTGTCTGTGCTCGTGCTCGTGTCACTCAACTGAAGCAAACAAGCATCCCTCGGAAGGAGCTGCAAGCGCTACTACTTCTCAGTCGTCTTTTGCTGTCTGTCCGGGATGCATTGCGTTTGGATATCGACTACGTTAAGTTGCGGACTGATAGCAAAACCGCCATCAGCTGGCTAAGGGGCCAGTCAAAATCTTTTAAGTCGTACGTTGCATGCCGTGTGGGTGAAATCACCACTGAACTCGATCCGATCAAGGACATTGCATTTGTACCCTCAGAAGAAAACGTTATCGACCTTGTGTCACGAGGAACGAACGTCGTTGGGATGAAGAAAGTACTAGCGGGACCTACTTACCTTCAGGAAACACCGTCTTGCTGGCCAGTGCAACCGGAAAGCACTCAAGTTGACCGAGAGGACACTGAACTGAAAAAGTTCCATATTCGCAATGCTAAGGTGTTGGCATTACGTGTTGTTGCTGAGGAGCCTATCATGGATCCAACTAAGTTCTCAAGTTGATCGCACTTACTGATGATTACCGCCCGCATTCTGTCATTGAGAGACCTGCCAAAGGGACAATGGCTGAAACAGCTGATCTCCAAACTGTGTGAGCATCCGTCCCTCCGTCACATTAGAGAAGCGGAGGTTTACTGGATCCGACAGACTCAGAAAGACATTGATTTCTCAGATCACCACATCATGAGACTGAATCCAATATTTGACGAGTCTGAGAAAGTGTATCGAGTCGGAGGACGTGTGGACAGAGCTCCACTCTCGTACGATGTTCGTCATCCCTACTTGCTACCGAAGAAAGGACACATACCTACATTGATTTCACGCGAGAGACACCAGTATGCCCTTCACGGTGGCCACCTACGCACGGTTGCTGAAATTCGCAAGAAATATTGGATTGTTGGTGACGTCAAACTCGCAAAGGCGGAGATCCGTGATTGCAAAATCTGCATCCGTAACCGAGGAAAACCGGTTCAACAATTCATGGCAGACTTGCCGGACTTTAGAATCAGACCGTTCACGCGTACGTTTCATACTACATTGGTAAATTACCTGGGACCGATCTGTGTCAAACTCAATCGGAATACTACGACGAAAGGATATGGCGCCCTCTTCACATGTGCGGTCGTTAGGGCAGTACATATCACGTGCGCTCAAGATCTAACCACGGAAGCATTCCTCCAGGCTTTGGAACGTTTTATCAGTATTCGGGGAGCGCTAGCCCTCATGGTGAGCGATAACGCGACATGTTTCCGTGGAGCCGACAAGGAGATACGTGAATTGGGACTGAAATTGGATCACGACAAAATTCAATCCACACTGCTCAGCATTGAATGGAGATTCGGTCCGCCAGATGGCCCTCATCACCAAGGGGCTGTCGAACGCATGGTGCAGGAAGTGAAACGCGCGATGAAAGTTCTTGTGAAAGCCGACAAGCTCACATTCATTGAGTGGGAGACTGTCTTTGCTCAAATCTCGGCTGTGCTCAATTGTCGTCCAATCACAGCAGTCTCCTCATCGCCTCTTGATGATCCAGCAGTCATTCCTAATCACTTCCTGATTGGGAGAGGGGAATTACCGTCACCAGTAAGTTGTTCACTGTGCTCCGTTCGTAGGGAATATGAACAAACGTCGGCAGTTATGTAATGAGATTGTCGAAACGCTTGATCTCAGGAATCCAGAAACTGTCGCCGAGACCAAAATGGTCTACAGAACGTGAGAATCTCGTCAAACACGATGTCGGTCTCGTTGTCGATGATAAGCTCAAGCGTGGAGAGTGGAAAATGGCCGAAATTATCGATGTGCATCCGGGACAAGACGGACTTGTTCGCGTTGTTGAAGTGCGTTTTGCGAATGGACAGACATTGAGACGCCCGATTTCAAGGTTGATCTTGCTTATGAAAGCATCGGAGAGGACAGACATTCCAAATGATACCTAATTTTCTTGGAAATTCTTCGTATTGTGAATTCAGGACTCCTGCGCTGTTTCTGAAATAATGCTGTGACTTGTGATCTCAATCGATAATGCGACAAGACTGTGTACATGAGGAAGAATGACCTCATGTCTTGTGCGCGTCAGGGTTTGGGCAGTCTACCCCCCATCCCTGAATTAATGATTCAGTTGTCCATTGTGTTTTCGTATTTGAAAGTGTTTGTTGTTGTACTCACTTTTCTTGTTTGGACTTGCATTCATTCTGTGTAATAGTATGGAGGTTCTCAATTTCAAGACATTTACCTCAAAGTGAAAGTTTCCAATAATTCAGGGTGAATTCTAGTCGTTTTTGGTATTGATAATTGAAATGAGTGAAATCTTGAATTTTTGGTATCAGTATTTGTTGTGTTATTCAGGTAAGGTTAATCTTTATTTGAGAGTTGAATTGAGATGCTGATTTGAAACTCAGAGAGCTTTAGATGGTGAACCAACAGCTTGAAAATCTCTATTTTACGGTGTTTATTTTGCTAAGTGATTGTATTAAAGCTTACTTGAAATGTAAAGCTAATTTTTCTATGAGTGTTTCTACGTATAAGGTACATGTAGGCCTAGGATTTGTAAGTTTGACAAAAGGTCGAATAATGTTTGTTTACAGAGATCTGATGTTATGTTTGAAGTTGATCTTGATTTAGAAATTCTATTGGCATGCCTGTCAAAGGATGTCCCCTGGGATGTCGTGTTCACGTTTGTCTTCGGCGATTCGTGCTGGAGGTGCCCGGCCCGGCTGGAATTGTTTTTTTTTTGTCACCTCAACACGATCGGAAAACGTGTAATGAAAAACTGTTTGTATGTCTGTCATAAACGACGCTTTGTACGATATCATCGCAATAAATGAACGAGACAACAGATCGAACAAGTCAGTTTACATGTTCTTCCGACGTGTACGTCACAGTACGTTTTGTCCTAGGTACCATTTGTCCGGGTATCTTTTGTTCTAGGTACATTTTGTCCTAGGTTCCTTTTGTCCTAGGTACATTTTGTCCGGGTACCTTTTGTCCCGGTACGTTTTGTCCGGGTACGTTTTGTCCTAGAACCGCCAAAAGAGCGTAAGTACAAGATGTCTGTATATAGCAAGAAATGAATATTCATGTTCTGGCTGTTAACAAAACTGGTTCTGAGTATTCTGAATATTCATTTCTTGCTAATTACGGACATCTGTACTTACGCTCTTTTGGCATGGGTTGATGTGATCGAATAATTCCAAAAGGGCGTACCTGCACTGTTATACATGGAAATAGTAAAATTTAAGTCAATATACACATATTGGAGGACAATAAAACCATGGACCAATCACCCGTAGGCACACAAAAGCATTAATAACACATAGGCCTAGGCTACAATATTCACAATCACAAATCTTACAGACCACAGCTAGTGCTAAGAAACTGATTTAGATTGTACACATCAAGCAATGTACAGCATAGCACTACATCACTGATCAGCACAACACCAAAAGTAAACACTCAATAAACACTACACATAGTCCTGGGGCTGAGGGGGGTCCTGTGTGCAATCAGATGTGCCCTCATTTTGACTCTTGATCCTGATAGTATACCTCTAGGTAAGTAAAAAAATCTTGGGTGGACAGTCTGGATCACGGGCAGGAAGGGTGAAATTCAAGATGGCGTCCAAGATGGCCGCTGTATCATAAATTCGTCCATAACTCTTAAATGAAGAGAAATAGTTTTGGTGTCTTTACCTAGGTTTTGGGGATCAGGGAATCCAATGAAACTGTTATTTTGGTCATCACCAAATTAGGTCATGTGAAATCCAATATGGCGCCGAAAAAGGGGCAGGCCGCTACATTGAATATCTGTAACTTCCTAAGTACTTGGTCTAGAATCACAATTTTGGTGTCTTCACCTAGGTTTTCTGGGTCAAAGAATCAATTGAAACAATTAGAAGAAATGGTTGTTTATTAATTAATGGTGCAATCCAATATGGCTGCATGTATGACACATCCCCGCTTGTAGTGCACCGTACATAATCATTATATCGTGGCAAATATTAAAAATAAAGCACAAAAACGACACACAAGGTGATCTAATAGGACAGGTCGTCTCCAAAATTTCGCAAATTTTCTACCCCAACCGGGGTCTTCCTCAGGCACTTTTCAGTAAGAAGTTACAGAAAAGAAGCAACAGACGACAGGGTAGTAGCAAGTAAGCATTATCAACAATGTTGTTTGTGACAAGATTAGAAAGAACCTTATATTTGAAAAACAATACATGTATACACTGAAAAAAAATTCCCGCTCATGTTGAGTACTTTGGACCACTCATCAGTCATTTTGTCCCTGAGATGAGTATAAAGGTACTCATCGGGCCAAGGAGCTGCATTTGGAGTTCCTTGCTACTGGCTATGAGTACCTTTCTACTCAATATGAGTACCTTTCTACTCAATATGAGTACCTTTCTACTCATCTCAGGGACAATATGAGTACCCCGAAAGTACTCAGCATGATTAGGATTTTTTTCAGTGGCTACATGTACACATACACCCACGAAAAACACCCCAATCCAATTAAAGGATATCATGATTCACCTCATCTACTTTTCAAAAATTACTCCAGTCGGGTTCTTACATGGAAGATGCTCATTCGATTGGCCCTGACAAAATGAACAACGGTACATGATAAGCCTAGGCATCGTGAAGGCCACACTTAAATGCAATTGCATTGGTTTGCCATTTGGTCGGGCAGAGAGTGTGGCATGACTTGGGTTCAAGATTACCCTCCTCCATTTGAAAACCACACTGTAGAGGATCTAGTAAGGCATTGTTCAGAGTTTATCTGGATGTAAACATCATAGTATGTCCTCAGGATGTGTCCTTTTGCAGCATGTCTGGTAGGAGGCAGATCAAGTACAATAGGACACCTCAATACAGTGGACACTTCAAGACTATGCACAGATTTGCCCACTCCAGAATTTTCTCAAAGCATTTTCAATGTAAAGTTAACTCAATATTGCGGACACCTCAATATTCAGGACTACGGTCAGTTGATTTTAGAAATTTGGGTTCCATAACCTCACTTCCAATATTGACTGTCCCAAGTATAAACTTGCTAAAACATTCAAAGCGATGTGTATGGTTTTCTCTTGAAGAGGCCGACGTTCGTGTCGGACCATTGTCTCGATTCTGTCAGAAGTGGACTGAAGTGCTTAGTAATCCTGTCAAATGACTCCGACGTTTTGGTGATTGCTACCTATTTCGTGGAGTGTTCTAAGTCAGATGGACTGATTGAGCTTTGGTTCAAAGCAGGAAAAAGTGAGAAAAACCAGAAACATCACTTGACACGTTTGGGCAAATAACTTGGGACAGCTAATATATGAAGTCTCACCAGATGTTCGTGCCCTTATTGAGTGTAATGTCACCAGTTGGCGAAAAATTAGCTGGAATAAAGGCAAATTCTTCCGTGTATCTGAAGCACTTTGGAAAGCTTGAGGGTGATGTTACAGAAACTTTGTGCAACGCAGAGGTCTTAAACTGTGGCAGTCACGGTATCGAAACAATGGACAATCTCAGGTACAGGATGTACCATCAGCGAAAGTCCACGACTATACTTGATCTGCCTCCTACCAGACAGGCTGCAAAAGGACACATCCTGAGGGCATACTATGCTGTTTACATCCAGATTAACTGTCTGAACAATGCCTCACTAGGTCCTCTACACTAGTACGGTTTTCAAATGGAGGAGGGTAATCTTGAACCCAAGTCATGCCACACCCTCTGCCCGACCAAATGGCAACCAATTGCATTAAGTGTACCACTTCACGATGCCCATGCAGAGAGGAAGGCTTGTCATGTATAGTTCATTTTCTCTGAGTGGCAATCGAATGNATTTCTCGAGTCGCTGACAAACTCGCTGAGTTTCTGATTGTTCCTGAATTAACTTCGCGTCAACATGATTCTCACGGATTATCTTGTCAACGAGGACGTACTGATGGGATCAGAACACGAAGGTATGATCCAGTTCATGTGTTTGGGGCAGCTGTCATTCGGCAGCGTGCATAAATTATGGAATGAGATACAATGCTAGGAGCCTGGTATCCGGTAACTCGTAATACCAGATGTATGTGCAGACATTGTAGCACTAGGCGCGATATTTGTCCATTACATCAAGTGGCATTTCCCCACTGCTTTGCATGGTTTGTTGGTGAATTACCAATTGGCGAGTACACATGGGGGAATGTCCGTCTTCCCCACCGAAACGGGGTGGATGTCCTCAGGGCATTGAGGGAGGGTACGACCGTAAATGACCTGAGATTCTCAGGATGCTGCCCGACCAAATGGCAAACAACTGCATTAAGTGTACCACTTCACTATGCCCATGCAGAGAGGAAGGCTTGTCATGTATAGTTCATTTTGTCAGTGAATATCGAATGAGCATCT
This sequence comes from Notospermus geniculatus, assembly GCA_002633025.1. Lineage (NCBI taxonomy): Eukaryota > Metazoa > Nemertea > Pilidiophora > Heteronemertea > Lineidae > Notospermus > Notospermus geniculatus. The sequence goes on from NMRB01004202.1 coordinate 8,866, forward strand.
TCCATGTAAGAACCCGACTGGAGTAATTTTTGAAAAGTAGATGAGGTGAATCATGATATTCTTTGCATTGGATTGGGGTGTTTTTCGTGGGGTGTACGGGTAGCTTACATGATTGTATTTTTTTTCAAACATAAGGCTGTTTCTTGCTACCTTGTCACAAACAACATTGTTGACAATGCTTACTTGCTACTATCCTGTCATCTGCTGCCACGATATAATGATTATGTACGGTGCATTACAAACGAGGATGTGTCATACATGCAGCCATATTGGATTTCACTATTAATTAATAAACTATCATTTCTTTTAATTGTTTCAATTGATTCCTTGACCCAGAAAACCTAGGTGAAGACACCAAAATTGTGATTCTAGACCAAGTACTTGGGAAGTTACAGATATTCAATATCGTGGCCCCCTTTTCGGCGCCATATCGGATTTCACCATGACCTAATTTGGTGACGACCAAAATAACGGTTTCATTGGATTCCCTGACACCCAAAACCTAGGTAAAGACATCAAAACTATTTCTCTAGGCCATTTCGTTTAAGAGTTATGGACGAATTTATAATACAGCGGCCATCTTGGACGCCATCTTGAATTTCACCCTTCCTGCCCGTGATCCAGACTGTCCACCCAAGGTTTTTTTACTTACCTAGGGGTATACTATCAGGATCAAGAGTCAAAATGAGGGCACATCCGATTGCACACAGGACCCCCCTCAGCCCCAGGACTAATTAACAATGCTATACTCCATTCACGGGCACAGCAGTAACCACCACCTTGCATTCACGCTAGGCAAAGACCCCAGTAACTAAATCAATGTTGATCATCCCTGTGTACATGTACACACAGTCATGTCACAGTGGCAGTGAGTGTGCCTACAGTACATACGGTACTGGCCGCCGATCGCTAGATTTTCGTGGTGCGCGAGGCCAACAAAAACGGCTTGGATTTACGAAATCCAGACCGCTGCAACCATTTCGAACGATCGCTAAGCGAGGATAAATTACCTTTTTGCACGCATGTGCTTTATTTACTCAATCTCACACTTTTCGATCAACATACAGCGTTAATTCAAGCCACACTTCTCGAGAAACACACAACTCAGTTTCGCGCGCAACGAAGTACCCAAACCGGGTCTCACTCCACAGTTCGCTGGAAAGCGTAGGTCTCACTCCACAGTATCCAGCACAAGCCAGGGTGGCACGTGGCCACCACACGTAATTAGTTTTGTAGATTCTCCATTCTGTTAACATCATAACAACACCACAGTATTATTATTATACATGGCAGCATTAGATTTCCCTGAAGATATAGGGAGTCCCTGAACTATCAATGGTGACAAAGGTCTTGAAGTCATCCGAGGTCAAAATCCTGTAGAATCCTCCCCTGCTGTGGAATGTCTGCAGCATGGAGCCATTACAATCCCACCATTTGATAGAATCACGCGACACAGACACCAATCTCTTGCAGTCATCTGACCATTTGATGACCTTCACCCCCGAGTTATGTTTCCCAAGATGACGAGGATGTTTCTCCCAATCTCGTTCCGTATTCCAAATGTATATGTTGCCATCCAAATCTCCACTTGCCAGGAGTCCATCTTTGGCGTAACGGCAGCAGGTAAACTCACCACCAGGTCTAGGGAGTGTATGGAGTTTGCAACCAGTTTTAGCTTTAAAGACCTGAAATAAGAAATGGAATTCTCATTGTTGTCATCCATTTAAAGAGGCAGAATCATCGACTATTCTCACCCTCCGCCTTTCCTATAAATGTTGACGCAACACTTATATTATGATGATAGCGAGTTGGCCGTGTTACAACCTGTAATCTTACTCTGATCCTGTAAGATAAGTAAAATAACGCGTCGACCATCCAAACAGAAATCTTACTACCGACGCGTAACATGATATCCAACATAGAGCACAAACAAGAGGCCCATGGGCCTTGCGCTCAGCTGACTATGACTTGGCAACTCCAGAGATTGACAGGGGAAAAGTGAGACAAGTACGAGTATTTCACCTTTTAATGGCGAGCAAGCAAATATCGAAGATCTCAAGTTATGGATCAGAATGTGAAATCCAAAATGGCCACCTGCTGGCCAAACTGGTTTCTGTAGTAGGCACACCTAAAATACTGAAATTGATATGCTGCACCACCTGACCATCTGAACTTTATCACTATGCCTCTCAAGGTTGGGTGGGAAGGGCCAAATATCACTGGTGGACCCATTCGGAATGAAAGGGTCAATATCAGAATGATAGAAGGCCTACCCTGCTTGGTGAAGTGAGAAAGGTATTGTATTAGGCCCACTGGGTGGGAAGAGGTTAATATCACTTGAGGTATCAGTATCAAGATAGATATGGTATCGCATTGATCCACTGGATTGAAAGAGGTTAACACCACTTGGTGAACCAAATGAGATCTGTCTAGCGCCAGAGACCTCTCTGCTATGTGTCTCAAACTACAGTGAGGAGATCTAGATCATTGCAGCAGATCAGTTCAAACCTAGTGGTATACCAAAAAATTTGACTTCCTCGACCCGTTTAAGTACCTTTCTAGTTGGCCATGGGAGTAGGTCAGCAGGTCAGTTCAAACTTACCCATCTTAGCTTTAAAGTCTGTTTAAGTCATCTGCAGCTCGATGGGAGGACCCTTTGGTTGTTAGGCAGACCTTGATATTGTTGGTGAAGTCTGGCTACTGAAATGCGTTTTAATATTGACAGGACACTTCCAGTCAATCACATGTCTGTGCCTGCGTTCAATTTCGAATCAAGGCCTAGTCGCATGTTCTATTTCGAACCAAGGTTCAGCTGGTTAGAAAACAATGTGCGTTGGACCGTTTAGAGTAAACCATAAATTCATTGTTGTCCGGTTACTAGGGGTTCGACAGACATAGGCCTACCGGTCCGCCCATCTAGCTCCAGATGATTTAAACAGACTATAGTTTGATATTGAACATGGCTTCTTCTCTCAACCTACACCTGGACTTGAAGTAGGTAACTAGGCCATGGAAGTAGTCACTCCGTCAGTTCAAAAGTACACTTAATTAGCTTTACTTTGACACCAAATACGACTACCTTGGCTCAACTGGTCTTTAAAGGTCACCAGGCATTGGAATAGGAAATAGGTCAGTTCAAACTTACACTTCATTAGCTTTAGTTTGATAGCAAACATGACGAACTTGGCTCAACTGGTCTTTAAGTAGGTCACTAGGTCATGGAAGTAGGTCAGTTCAAACCTACACCTCATTACCTTTAGTTTGATACCAAACATGACTACCTTGGTTCAACTAGTCTTTAAGTAGGTCATGGAAGTAGGTCAGTTCAAACCTACACTTCATTATCATTAGTTTTGATACCAAACATGACTACCTTGGCTCAACTGGTTTTTAAGTAGGTCAGTAGGTCATGGAAATAGGTCAGTTCAAACCTACACTTCATTAGCTTTAGTTTGATACCAAACATAACTACCTTGGCTCAAATGAGCCCAAATCCATAAAACCATTCTAAGGCCTAGTTGGCTGTCAAACCGCACTTGAATCATTCTATCTCTTAGTTGCTTTCCAAACCTATTCCATAAAACCATTCTTAGCTTAGTACGGTTCTGAGTTGTATTCTAACTTTAGAATAGCTCCGGGGTACTTCTAAGTCCTTGGCATGGTTCTAACATGTCTTTCCCTGCAGGTTTTTTGCAGTCAACATGTCAAGGCGGATCTTTTAACTCGCTGAAATGCATGAGTTATGGGGAGGGAACGCATTTTCCATGATCCGAGAACTCGATTGACGTTTTTGATGATGCAGAACATTGTTGCCGCCGATATTGAGCATCATACATGTATGAGGAAAATTATGCTGTAAAAGGGGATGAGCACCTAAGAGACTAACCTGCACAAAGTGTGTATCTCAGAGGCGGTGACTTCGATTACCTTCAAATTCGCACATATTATATCTCATGTGAAGTGATTGATAACATCAGGAAGAAAAATTATTTTGGTCAACTGTTACCCATTAATTTGAAACAATGGTTTTTTTAGATGGCTAGAAATGGTGGAAAAAACAGGATTCATTGTCTCTGTTTTCACAGTGGCTTGAAGAAAACTTCAAAGAAAAATCCCCAATGCTTAGTTTTGATTTATTGATCTCAGATTGACAGGAAATGAAGCAAGAAGATTCTGTGATTTCTGGGTGAACTCATGCTCTGGAAGAGCCCAAACAACTCTTCACAACAGGCTTCCAAGTTGATTATCCAATGTGGTAAGCCACAGGCAGTTTAGCACAACAATAATCCTTTATTTACCATGGTCAATGGAGAGTACNCACCATTCATGGGGCCTCAGCTCATGTCAAAGACCAACCATTGATTCCCAATTACATAATTCTGAAGTGCCATGGGGTTACGCCTACATGAAACTGTCTGATCCCTTTCACATTACAAGGCCTAATACAAGCCAAGCATAACACAGACAGAAATAGATTTGTTTTGGTTCTTCCAGAGCATAATTCCACCCACAGATAAGAGAATATTCTTGCTTCATTTCCTATCAATCTGGGATCAATAAATCAAAACTAAGCATTGGGACTTTTTCTTTGAAGTGGTCTTCAAGCTACTGTGAAAACACAGACAATGAATCCTGTTTTTTCCACCATTTCTAGCCATCTAAAAAAAACATTGTTTCAAATTAATGGGTAGCAGTTGACCAAAATAATTTTTCTTGTTGCTGTTATCAATCACTTCACATGAGAAATAATATGTGCGAATTTGAAGCTAATCGAAGTCACCGTCTCTGAGATACACACTTTGTGCAGGTTAGTTTCTTAGGTGCTCATCCCCTTTCCTGCACAAATATTCTGCACGAAATGGGTTGTTATCCTGTGTTTTGTTTGTTATACTGGATCCAGTATTCTAGACATTTTATTTGTTATATCAAGGTATACTGATATATACTGGAATAAGATATCCTTTGAGTATTTTGGTCAGTATATCTCAGTATTCGCAGTGATCACGGTATACTGACACAGGATACCCCATGATATTGAGGACCTACGAATCATGTGTTATAACTGGATATACTTCTGCAGGATACTAGGAAAATACTTCGTTTATAGCTCATGATTATTTCCAGTATTTGTGTGTGGTACCATGTGTTATCTTGGGGGTATAACCACATTGCATACTGACAAATTACTGGGACAGTATATTGCCAACGGCACACTGACGGGTAGTCAGCGTGCGCTATCTCTCATGGGATTCTGGAATGACCTAGATTGATGGGTGAGATAGAATAATAATAATGGTGAGTTCTTATATAGCACTTCATAGCATATTACGCTCTCTAAGCGCTTCACACATTATTACCCCAGCCTATGATTCAGAAACCTTTCTGTAGAAACCAAAGGGCAGTCACAATATAGCGCACACGATGGACATTTCAGGCTAGTTGAGAGTTACAGAGTGGCACGGCCGGGGATGCCACCGCGCTGTGCTGCTGTCACCAAGTGTTGCTGCTGTCACTCAGCAACGCAGTGCCTTGATTGAACATACATGTATTTAAATATACACAGAAAACATTGAATGGTGAAACATTGTTGATTTAAGAGTTAACGAGAACTGTTTTATGTTGGCGCCACACATTATCTGTTGTAGGCTTACCTGTAGAGTCCTGATAGAGTGTGACGCTATTTTGGTCGAGTCATAAGACACATCACAGGACCATATCTCATCACCGGTATTGCATGTGAATAAACAATTGGCTGACTTCACATCCCAAACCTGGAATAAATTCAAGTGGTTTGTTTAGAGACTTTTAAACGGTTGTTTATTTTAGGCGATGTGGAAAACAGAAGAAGGAAGTTTGTTTTCCTAATTTAGACACCTCTCAGTCAGATGGATCCAATGAAAAATACAATGTACATGTAGTTTCATCTTGACTTGTGTTTCTCAATCTACAGTTTGTGTTGCATTCTCATATCAGTCTCACTGGTCGGCATATATGACAGGAGTCTCAAATGTCCAGACATTCTGAAACCCGATAACCTATAGACCTACCCTCAGACAGTAATCAAGAGATGAGGACAATAACCTGGTATCGTCATCAAGGAAGATACAGTAAGTCACCCGATGAGTATGACCTTTACACACCATCGATGTGCCATCATTGGACCACAGCTAAAGAAGAATGAGAAAGAACTGTGATTTGCCTGTCATCTCTCATTGACACTTTTATCACTGCAAGGGATGATCTCATGATCAACTGAATAAACTGGTTTGTGGCTCCTTAAACCTTTACCAATGATCTGTAGAGAATGTACACGTATATGCCTTGATTCATACTTTAGAGGTCGCGTGTCGGCACCCGCTGCGCACTGACATTCAAATCACGACTGTTAGAAGTCAATGCATATAGTGGAAAAGGTCCGGAACGAAATTTGATTGGTTGGAGCCCTAATTTGGAATATAATTGGTATTCCCTTAAAAATTAAGCCATGCACGTCGACATGGTCGAGGCCTACAAAAGGAAACCACAGTAACGAGACGCATGCACGTACAATACAACTATTTGTTCCTACCAAATATGGCAAACAATGGTTTGAATACAAAGAAGTTAACATAGATATTTTGGGCGAAAGGATTTTGTAAAATCTCCGACAGCGACCGGCTGAACGACAATATGTTTATATGCAGCGGGAATTCCCTTCTTCATGATAACGTTATTATTTTTCCGCGATCTTATTCCAAGATTCAAGGAATTGCATCGACTCTCATGCGACTAGCATGCGTCAGCTAAAATGCCAGAATTTAGTGCCAAAGGTTGCGTTTTTCTCAGCTGAGTATTATACAAATCAAGATAATGTCAACGTCTTGCAATAGATAAACATGTTTAGAACAATTGGAGCATATTGGTAATCTGAAGTTCGATCTGACGACTTCAAAAAATGCATTTGAAAGTGTGATAAATTCACAGTAGAGGCCTCCTGGGCATGCCCAGATTGACTACTTCCGGTCTTCAATAATATTCTGTTGGCTCTGCTGTGGAGGTAGGCGTCGACTGAGCCGATTTAGCTACGTCACCGTACTATTTTTAGGAGGGCTTTCTCCATGTTGTGGCCGTTCTCCGAAAGGTGACGCCTCTATAGCAAATTCCCTTCCTAACAGTCGTGAAATACAGGTATGGGCAGGAAAGAATGTCCCCAGGAAAAACTGTCCTTGGAGCAGAAGATCCTATTGTTACATACTAATCTCTGGTCATGCAACTTCTCCGTCATTGAACAATTATAGAAGCGGACACTTTTTACAGAGGGACACATTCCACTGTTACACCGGCATCCTCGTTTTGATTCATATACAGCGACCGACCAATGTTTTGACGCAGCAGATTTATCGCGTGATAATTCACAGTCGATCGACTGGACGGCGAAAAAATCGTTCATCGTGGTTCGGCGTTGAACGTGGCGTCCTGATTGACCACACGTCAGTTGCAGACACAGACGTCTGAAGTACGAATTAAGTTTTAGAGCTTCTCTGACCAAGCAAGCAAAGATACATGTGACGTTATGAATTGTCATTGAAGAAGACGATTTGGTGTAAGACCTGAAAACACAAACCCTGAGTGTTTTGTCCAAGGAGGCAGTCGCCAGCAGATCACCTTTGGCATTATATCGACAGCAACTAATGGTGTTTGTGTGTCCGACAAAGTTCGTCACTGCATCATTTTTTGCATTCAGTTGTAGCACCTGAAAATGAAATAAAACATAACTTAGCATTTCACTCGAATAAAATACGGTTTATTTCTGATACCAAATTAACTATTTGAGGCATGTCTCATCTTGACAGCAGAATCCTGTGTACGACCAGGAAATTATTCACAAACCTTTAATGTACCATCCCAACATCCATAGCTGACTTTACTCCAGTCATTTGATATTGCAACACTCCAAATGGGACTTGATTCTGGCTCTGACTGATATATGATGTCTGCTTCGTGATCTCGAAAGATCTGAAAAGACGAGATGAATGACAAAAATGCATTCATCACTGACACGATTTTTTTATGGCGGAGGGCGACAAAATATGCTGCTAATTCACAGGAGGCCCTTAGAAATTTTATGCTACTTTTTAAATGGTCGAATCTTTTTTTGCCTTTTGCCGGTGAAAATGACAGGCCTGCACGGAATCGGGGCGTGAAAACGCGACAGTGATTCAGGCCTTTAAACATGCTTCAGATCTACATAGACAACACATTTTTTATTCATTTCACATGATTGGAAAATAGAAGGACATGAACCTAACAAACCAACAGTTCCTTCATGTTAAGATGTTCAACATCTTCATTTAAAAACGTGTCGTACGTTTTCTAATGGATGCCAATGGATGCATGACGCAAAATCAACCCTACATGTCAAGTCTTCCAATCAAACTGATAATAAGCCCAACAAGCTGCAGTTGGAGACGGTCCCTCGTGAGGGAGAGAGTGGAGGATCTTCGGGTGCAGAAAGATAAGAAGAGTCAGATTAAGAGAAAATTGACAATCTTAGAACTGTCAATATAAATATATAAATCTTACGACAGTATCAGTAAGGTAAGTTGATAAGTAACTTTCGCATCACGTTGTATCTTGGTAGAGTGTGATTCTCAGTAAACTCCTTCACTTTTACATGTACATGTATCATGACATGATCTTGATTTGAATAAAAATAAATAATCTATTGTACGCTAACACAGGTGCACGTCTGAAGTGGATAACAGCTTTAGTTTAAAAGAGATGCCTATACATTACATAACCATAGTAAAATAGAAACTCTGGAAAATCGTTCGGAAAACAAGAGGCCCATGGGCCTTGCGCTCAGCTGGCTATGACCTGCCAACTCAAGAGGCTGAAAGAGGGGAAACGAGGTACAAATACGAATAGTACGTGTGCCTTTTTAATGGTTAGCATTTAGCAAGCAAAGCGTTCCTCGTGGAAATCAGTTCAGTGGAAAGGGGTTAATATCACTACGTGAATCGATTGGGTGGGAATGGGTTAATATCATTTCATCAATCGAAAAAGATATCTTATCAGACCACTTGGGTAGAAGGGGTTCGGTTAATATCTCTTGGTGAATCGAGACAGATATAGTATTACACCCAGTGGGTGGGAATGGGTTAATATCACTCTGTGAATCGAAAATCGTATCAGAACGTGACTCTTATCAGACCACTTGGGTATGAAGGGGTTAATATTGCTTGGTGAATCGAGATAGATGTCGTATTGGGTGGGGTGGGAAGGGTTAATATCACTTCATGAATCCAAAAAAAAAGTCATCAGACCACTTGGGAAGGAAGGAGTTAATGGACCGTCATATGAATAAAGACTAGCAAATGCTTTTACTTAAGATTTGTACACCATTGCTTAGTGCATTTGTATTGCAAAATTCAAGAAGCATTTGCTAGTCTTTATTCATATGACCCATTTGGGTGGGAAGGGGTCAATACCACATGTAGGCCTACATCCCTTGGTAAATCAATATGGAGCCTATTAGACCCCTTGGGATTGGGTGGGAAGGGGTTATGTTGAGGTTCTTAGTGAATCGAGAGAGACGTAGGCACATCCATGGTGAATAGGGGGCTAGGCCTAGCCTATAAAATCATCATTCTCCTTGTTTGACTTTGACCTAATTCTATATCTGCAACCTAATTCTATTTCTGCAACATGCCTTTTCAATTTGAATATGCCAGCACTGGAGGCGTCGCACTTTTGTCGTATGTGTCTTAGGCAAAATTCACGGCGGTCCCGGAATTGGTGTAGAACGGCTAATCGCCTAAGAACAATCTAAATGAAATGGTCCATGGACCATGTGCTCACCCGTTTGGACATACCGGTAATAGTGTAATGATAGAGAGAGGTATATCAGTTATATGAGCAATCTGGGTAAGTCATTCCCAAGTTGTAGGACTTCAATGATCCAATCGGGGATGTAATCGCTGATCTAATCGAGCATCCAATCGGGGATCTAATGAGGGATCATCTAACCGGTGATGTAATCGCGGATCCAATCCTGGATCTAATCGTAGATCTAACCGGGGATCTAATCGCGGATCCAATCGGGGATCTAATCGGGGATGTAATCGCGGATCTAACTGGGGATCTAAGCCCACGGGTACTGTGGGGACTTTTAAATAGGCCTACCTTTACGTGTAAATGATGGTGAGACATTCTCCTTAATAAACGTGGTCCAGTTGGTGGTTGGTCTCCACAGCCTACCACGGAACGTGCCCCCCCCCCCTGCTCGGCCGCTCGTAAAAACTGAGGCAACGGGCTGCCCGGGGGCCCTTGCAGCCACAATAAGGAGAAAGAGGTAAGGCTCGTCATAAACAGGATGCGTTAATGACCATTCTTCGGGATACCAAAGCGGGCAGAATACGATAACATGCATGCCGCCAGCCTTTAAGCCACGTCGAGGGCTGAGCCTACTTTCCTTATTTATATTACAGTATGTGATGACTTTGGCGCACAAAGAGGATAGCCTCTAAAATAGGAGGATCTCAGTGCAGGTTGCCGTGCTCCAAGCAAACGCGGAGGGTTTCCCGCTGTGCAAGCGCCTGGCGCCAGCATCCGGCTCGGCGCCCTCCGATGTGGACAATCCCACCGTCATCCGCAGGCGTCGACGTCAGCCATTTCAGCGGCTTCACCCGGGACGACCCAGGGCCCCCGAAGCCCAAAGTGTTATTTCCTTTGGTCCGTGAGATAAGGACATAATATGGCACTGGGGGATTATCCGAAGTGGGGCCCACTCTGATTTTCGGCACACGCAGTGGTCAGTCCACGACGCATGCGGAAAGAAGGGATGGACAGAGTCCAAAATTTAAATTATCGGCGTTTCCCTTGGTTCTTTCAGCCGGCCTAACGTCTGTATTTCTAGGGGCAGTAGCATTTGTCGGCGGCTGCGCCCTTATTATAGAGCTGGTGGAATCCAAAAGATCGGCTAATCGCCGGAGTTGATCTGGTGGGAGAGTACCTGCCATTCATAGAGAAGTCGAGAAGCTCCTACTACGTGGTGGCGCTACCACCGTGCGAAGACTGATAGGTACGGGCGGTCAGATCAATGATTAGATCCGCGATTAGATCCCTGGTTGGATCCGCGATTAGATCCTCGGTTATATCCGCGATTACATCCCTGATTAGATCCCGGTTAGATCCGCGATTGGATCCCCCATTAGATCCGCGATTACATCTCCGATTAGATCAGCGATTACATCCCCGATTCGATCCCTGATTAGATCCCCGATTGGATCTGCGATTAGATCAGCGATTACATCCGCGAGTAGATCCCTGATTAGATCCCCAGTTAGATGCGCAATTTGTTAGTGATCCGCGGTTAAAGGTTCGCAATTAAAGAGTAAACATGCATGAATCAAGTGGGAACGCCCATACTCAACATGTGTACACCACTAAGTATATGTAAAAACGCGCGATTAGGGTTTTGCGGAAAATACGCGCCATACAATAGTTTACGTACTCCCGTAAGTTACTACCTGGTTCCCTGGGCGTCCGACGGTGGCGCTGGCTGACGATTCGTGTCGGAGCCCAGGTATCCGTAGACCACAGAGTAGTCTCGACATCTCACGATTAAAGAGACTACTGTCGCCCTCTTGATTCTGGAATACGTCCAATCAGAATACGAATCTGCTGTGATGACGTGTCGACGACAGGGTATTCCCCAAAGAAGCAAGTTTCTAAGATGGCGTCCAACATTTCTCGTTTCGAGTATTCAGCGAAGTAGTGCAACTAATGTCAGCGAGATAAACACCCAGTGACCTATCCCAGCGTTGTTTTGTGTCATTATCTAAACATCCTGCGGGTGGTGAGTCCGCTGAAGAAAGCACCCTACTACCGGTATCTCATTTCGACTCCTGCAGCTTGCCGTTAGCGCTGCACACAGATGTACACGATGTAGGCATGATGTATAGGTTTTGTACACGAATCTTCATGGGCGACAGTGCCAAAAGGGTGAATGTCGTCCTGGGTATCCCTAAATGGCACCCAGGTACGTACTGGGTACCCTTTAGGAACCTAAAGGGTACCCAGTTTGAAATTCCCGTGAGATACCTGGAATCCAGGTCGAATATGGTACGTGCACAGTGGTGCCGATTGCCAAATCACTATTCTTCAATCCGTGAAATTTCAAAATCTCAAACTGAATTGAACAATTATATGGGCCCTAGCATGCCTAAAGCCCCTTCCGGAGCAGACCAAGACATCCCGTACCAGCCATTGCAATTTGGGGTCTGCCTTCACTCCTGGTTTTGGTATAAATTGTGCATTTCACGTCATTGTCGACCTGAGCATATTTGCTTTTAACTTCGCGGCCTTTGGACACAAAAATGCCATCTCTGGAGCAGCTTGAGAGGCCCCGTGGCAAAGTTGACAACAGTGTGATTTGTCGCCGAATGCATCTCGATCACAGTGTCTCAACTTTCCGCCATGCCTCGTCTGCTAGCTGATGCGCGCGCATCCAGCCTGGTAGGAATTCGGACCACACTTCCGATTTCGAGACCCCGACCCTGATAACATTGACTCGTGGATAACACGTGGTCCACTGGTGGTCAACTGGTGAACTCGTGGCGGACCAAATTGGACCCAGTTTTCCACGTGAATTCCACGTGTCCTTATCCACAAGTTTTACTGGTAAAATACTAGTGGCAAAAGCACAAGATATCCACGTGTTTTCCACGGGGTGCAAAACACGTGGAGAAAGGACGAGATTTACACGAGTTTTTCCATGTGGTCATTCTCGTGGTTTCCACGGGTTGGAAAACACGTGGACGGTGAACGGAATATCCATGTAATTTCCACGAACTGAAAAATTGGTGGTAATTATTGATTTTTTGGAGTATTTCATAGCTGCTTCTGTTATTAATGATATTAATGATATAAATATAAGCTGAAAAATCAATCCTGGCAAATTTTCACCAAGTTATATTGCTCTAGGGCACTAATCCGAGGTTACAACCAAAATCCTGATTTAAAACAATACCAGCAGTAAAATATTTTCAAAAAAATTATTAAAATGTTCCTTAATGAGGGTTAAACTGAAATAGGTTGACTGAATATTTACAAAGTGCACCAATTTGCAAATGTAGATTCCACACGTTTCAGCACAACACCAAAACATTGGTGCACAGGATTTCCTTTAAGAGCACAACAGACACTCTACTCTATATAACTATAAAGTCGACTCTACTCACAAGTGGAGTTGCCCTTGTATGAATATTGCAAGGCTTATTTTGCTGATCTTGATATCAGGTCAGATTTTTTGTGAAGTTCTGTTAACCAATAAAAAAAGTAAAAAAAAAACACGTGGATATCACGTTCCAGAACTCGTGTTAGAGATGTGAAAAACTCGTGTAAGACATGTGAATATGACACATGGATAACACGTGGAAATCCCGGGTGCTTTTTCACGTGGCGCGTTTGTGCAAAAAGTCGTGGATTTCACGTGACAAAAAGGCGTGTTTTCCATGTGTCGTGAGACGTGTTTTTCACGTGTTTTCCACGAGTCAATGTTATCAGGGGACAGCAGGCGTAAATGTGGAGCATGTCGCCTGCTGAGTGGGCTAAGGTATCCGCAACTCAAGACTAACTAGCCGGAATTCCGGCTAGTTGCTAGTGGGAAGCCGCTGATTCTGAGCGTCGATTAAATGTCGTGTAAATAAGGTTGATCATGTTGATGGGAATATAAAATTTGTGTTATCATTAGCACGTTTTAGAATAGTTCTAACATTTTTAATAAAGTGGAAATCGAAATTTATAATTAACGATTAAGCTCTGCCTAATTTTGGAGTGAATCGAGTGCCTGGAATGACCCCACATACAGAATCAACAGTTCAGACATTACAATCATGGAAAACAACAAGTATACCGACGATACATTTGATTATCCGTTGCGAGTACATTTTCTACAGACATTGTTGACAACGTGCAGCAGAGAAGTCATTTCTGACAGGTACTACACCACGTATTCATCTATTTTGCACTTCGCGTTTTGACACGGCCTTCCAAGTGATGACGTCACTGCTATTTATAGACGGTTGCGGATACATGGGCTCCTACACGAATAGCCAGTGCCACTGTCGGAGCCCACGGAACCAGGTTAGTAAGTTACGAGAGCTCGTGAATAAGGTCCCTGGTATACGTAAAAGTGAACCATTTCAGGTTCCATATGCTTTACGATACATGTATCAGTGGGCTTACTGGAGTTTACGCAAAAACGCAACGACGAAAAAAACGCAAAATCCGAGGGAGTAATCATTATTTTCATCGCTGTCTTTACCTGTTCAACCAACGCACCAATTCCATGTAGACCGTGCGTTCTGCCGCGAAGACAAACAGCTGGGCGGCCAATGCTGTAGCAACCTGTAGGCTTACATGTATTCGGCCTACAATAAGCCTAGCTACACGTTATTTCCCCCAATTGTACCAAATGTCCCGAAATGCTAGACAAAATTGTGCATGTCAGCAAAGGGTGAGAATTTTGCCAATTTTGAAATATCGACAAACTCGAGTGTACGCAGTCGGAACTTCATACCGAGGGACGTTACAGTGTCAACGTAGTGCCAGCGGATAGGCCTACATCAGTGCACGCCACAGCGTCATGGGGTGACGTCACGATGATTCCACGTGCGTGCGTAAATACAGATGTTCCTACTCCACGGCATAGCATTCACGCATGGAGACAGCCAGGTAGGCCAAATTTTGATCTCAGCGCGGGGTTACACACTGATAGGCCTATGCTTTGTTATCACATCGCACCGGAAGGTGGCCCGTTAAAAAGATGTTAGGCCTACCATGGTCAAATCATGACCGCATGCAATCAACGCCGTGCACAGTAGTACGCTCTAGTGGTGGCTTCTGGAACCAAAATGGTTCAGCCGGTCTGGAGCATATGCACAACACTATATGACTATCGGCCTGACCGACATAGACATTTTTGCGATCAAATTTGGCTTGTCTAGCGTTCTATACAAAAAATAATGGTCATCAGAGCTGTCCAGGATGTGATGAGTGTGTTCATCATATCACATTTCGAGTTCGAAAATGCGAATCGAGACGTTTTATAAATATTGTTTACTCCCCATGCAACCTCGATTCGTGACATTTTCAATCCTATCCTGGCTGTGTAAATTCAGGTGGTGAGGTTTTTGCGTTTTGCGTTGCGTTTTTGCGTAAACTCCAGTAAGCCGTATCAGTAATTGTCGATCAGAGACTGTCCTCAAAACTCAAGATAATACAAATGAGAACCTGTATCGAACGTACATTTTATGACATCACCAAGATACCTGTTTAATAACGCACTTGAATTTGCTTGTCCACCCAACAGAGGAACGTCGACCTCTCTCGCCGTAAATGGTATGTCAATTCAAAAAAGTGATGGAATATTTAACTCATTATGAAGGCATAGAATACAAAATAGGTGATTCTAGCTTTCAACGTTACCTTTAGAAAGACAAAGGGCTTATATATTTGGCAAATTTGCCGGTAGGTGGCAAGCAAAGTCGAGCCGAATTCGCAAAGCAGACAGAAAACCCCCACGCCAGGAGGTTCTCCAGAAAACCCTCATTGGTTCTTGTAAAAACCCGGAGAAAATGGTTGTCTAGAAAACCTTATACGGTTCTTTGGCCCTGATATGGTTCTTCAGAAAACCCCCGCATGTGTATTGTTCCCGGAATGGTTTTTCAGGGGTTCTGCGGAAAACCCCCATCCGAGGGAGTTCTCCAGATAACCTTTATTGGTTCTTGTGAAAACCCCCCATTAGCGGAAGGTTTTCCAGAAAACCTTCAACACATTAACATACCGGTATCCCGGATGTTGACCTTCTCGGGCGCGCAGGCAGACTACGTCTTCTCGAATAAGAGAGAGAGAGAGCACTGGCCGATTTCAGGTGTGTTTTATATCGCTTTTGCATCATTTAAAAACGCATTCCAAATAAACAATATGTGTGAGTATTTAAATAAGATGCTGCTGAACGTGGAGATTCCATGAATAGACCAATGGAAGCAGGAAAACAGTGTGAAAAATTGCCTCGCCCATGTAGGCCTGTGGGCATGGCCGGCCGGGGATCAGAAGTTCATGCCGGCGTGCCTAGGCCTACCGCCGCGCCGTACCGGCATGACCGGTAGGCCCCTAGGACTGTGTCAAGCTAGCCCGAGTTTCTCCAGCCCGAGTAAAGCCAGCCCGAATTCCCAGCCCGAGTTTTTACTTGGGTACTAGCCCGAATTTTATATTTTTACCCAAATATTATTATTTTAAGAATAAAATGCACTAGCAGCATTCTTCTGTTTACTGCGTGTATATTGTAAACACCAGTTCTAATTGGCTGCTGGCGTAGGCTAAATAAACATAACACCAAGCTGTTGGGCTTACACATGTACAGTCTTTCAAATAAGTAAATGGACAGCGTGTTTTTAGCTTAGCTGACGTAAGTCAGCCAAGCTAGTCAAATAACCATCCAAAATGTGTGTCTGTGTGTCTGTGCCCAAAATTGATTTTCATGGCACGTTTTGTAACCGCTTGTGCGATCAAAGTCAAATTTACCCCAGGGGTAGACCTTAGGTGGATGTATAATTCAGTGCAATGATTTCCGCTATTTGACCTATATTAAGCGCGTGATGGCGGAAAAACCAAAAATGGCTATTACTCTTACTTTAGTCTTGCGGGTATTACACTGTTAGTATAATTATTGTGTTAGTTTAATTCCTCCAAGCTATATTTTAATTACCCCTTTCCCTTCAGCCTAGTCAAGCCTTACATTCACTAATTACACTGTTAGGTTGAGCAACCATCTTTTGGGGCTTGTACTCTTTTCTTTCCTTAATTGCTGTCACGTCCTGTTTGGATGGGATACTTCATCTACATTTGGGTTTCAGCTCAGTCTGTTCTAGAGTTTCAGATTGTAAAGTTCCAGCCTGAAGAAGACCCCGGTTGGGGTCGAAAATTCGCAAACACTCTGGAAATTGCCTTTTTATTTATCATGACTATTCTTTGAGTGACATTTTAGAAATAAACATTGAGGAAATTTATAAGCATTAGACAAACGTCCGAATGTTTGCTCGTGGACCGTTTTTATAAGCATTAGTTTTTAGACAAACGTCCAAAGGTTTGCTGGTGGACCCACAATTAACAGGAAATTTAGAGAAGATATCCAAATCAAATGACACCAACCTAGCCTCAACAGAGATTCTGGACTTTTCATACCTAAATGCCTACAATCACATAATTGCAAAACTGGACGATTAACTACACAACCTTGTGGGTCCTCGAGCAAACCTTTGGACGTTTGTCTAAAAACTAATGCTTATAAACACGGTCCAACCATAAGCAGGTCACCTTGTGATGATGCGCCAGTTAACAATTGCAAACTCTTGGAATTTGTGGAAAATAGATGAGTGGGTAGGCATTTCATTTCACTTGGAGAGGTTAGAAAAATATGTAACATAAACGCAGAAGACATTCTTTTCAAATGTGTTGTCGTTGAAACNGTCCCCAGTACTTCTGTGTTTTTACAGGAAGCAATTTTGTGCTAAAACGGTACCACGTATAAATTTACAGAAAGTGCCTGCAGCAGTCCCCAGCATTTCTGTGTTTTTACAGGAAGCAATTTTGTGCTAAAATGGTACCACCTATAAATTTACAGAAAGTGCCTGCAGCAGAGTCCCCAGTACTTCTGTGTTTTTACAGGAGGGTCATTCTTCAAAAATTGTACAAACTAAGGTCATTTAAAACAATGAAGGCAAGATGTTTGTAATTCGAACTTTTTTCACTTAAACATGAGGAAATACATCTAGGTACGCTTTGCAATAGATGGTAGAGCTCAAATGGCCAGGATATTTTTGTTTGGATCCGATTCTACTTGGTATATAACCATTTATGTCAGTGGTGTTACCACCCAAACCCCATACCACTGCCATAGACTGTGTGATATAATGCTTCAGAGAACGATGTGATATGTTATTTAGGTGTCACTAGTGTACAGCAAACAGAAACTGCCCATGTCTAGCTTAGTACCAACAGCTGGTTGTGCAATACTATCCTTGCCCCACCGGTTGGACTCAAACGTCCACGACTTCAAATCAGAGAGGGACTTCTAGAATTCAGCAAATTTCTAGAAAATATCATGGGAGAAAAGGCAATACTAGAGCCTTCCTCACTTAAGAAATAACTGACGTCTGAGTTAATCACTGATTGCAGAGGGACCAAATGTTTACTCTGTAACACCACTGACAAGGGTAACACCACTGACAATTCTGTAACACCACTGACAATTGTTTGAAAACAGAAGGTTTAGTAGATGTCATCTTTAAAGAAAGCTTGACAAATTCCAGCCTAACCTCATCAGCATACTTCATGACTATAGTATAGAGCTTCAGACTAGAAATTAAATCTCATGCTTTCTTGTCAGTGGTGTTACCAGATGAGATGATAGGGTAACACCACTGACAATTCCCAATAAATTAATTTATGCTCCCCATATGGGTCCACGTGCTTCATGTCTAGTGCATGCATAGCATACTTTCACACATCCTTTTTTACAAGGACAGTTGTTTGTTTACTACTTTTGACAAATTCTGCAGAATCCCTTGGTAACACTACTGACACTGAATTAACATACTCGACTTGTTTTCATTTAAAAAGTGAATTGAAGTGAGATTTCCGAGGTATTGCTCACCTGTTAGGCCTTCAGTGGTTGCCAAGAGACAGAGTGGTCCCACCTTTAGTGAAAAAAAAGAGCTGAAGGGGCCATTCATTAATTCAGCTGTGGCAACATTGAAGTAACACCACTGACCTCAAACCCCAGTGACATGCCTATTTTGCTGTACTGCGTACTGATTTCGATAATCAACGAAAAAATAACTCCTGAAATATGTTCTTTTGGCATAATATTATGTTATTAGATTAAGAAATGTGCAAAAATAAAACGCATTCCCATTTTCAGAGAGCCTAGATTTGGTGAGGTTGTGGCAGTGACATTGAAAAACACTCATCTTGCGTACAATATAAAACGTTATTGTAAACATTAGGATAAATATCAACCCGAAAATGATTTTAATGTGTGCTAGGGACTTGCCTTTCTTGCTATAACTACATTTTTTCACAGATCTGTCACAGGCCTTCATCCCCTACAGCTGTGACAGTAGTTTGTACAATTTTTGAAGAATGACCCAGGAAGCAATTTTGTGCTAAAACGGTACCACGTATAAATTTACAGAAAGTGCCTGCAGCAGAGTCCCCAGCATTTCTGTGTTTTTACAGGAAGCAATTTTGTGCTAAAATGGTACCACCTATAAATTTACAGAAAGTGCCTGCAGCAGAGTCCCCAGTACTTCTGTGTTTTTACAGGGCTCTGATGAGGGCAGTTACAGATTTCTGTATTTGTAACTTCACCTGTAAATATACAGAAAGTGCTGGGGACTCTGCTGCAGGCACTTTTCTGTTATTTTATCGACAAAATTTCTAACAGTGTACCTACGCCGTTAGCTCCTACCAAAGGCCAACAGTCAAAATGAGCCTACACAAACACAGGTCAAACATAATATTCAAGAGAAAACAAAATCTTCCATCACTTACAGAAATGTTGAACACTGGAAGTGTTGCAACGTGTTTGCATTACCTTTACCAAATTACACGTACCTCAAGATAGACCTAAATACGTGTATGTGAAAGTTACTAAACTACTCAAGCTACATCAGCATGCCTGACATGACATAAAAAGTATAAAAAGGATGAACCTGTAGGATAAAGTAACAAAATGACTTGCTTACCAAAGATTAGACTTAGTATCCAAACCAACAATTCCCTCCATCTAGGCTCTAGCCTCTCTGGATAGCACAACAATATCATCCATGAAATGGTAAAATCCCTCATGGCTTAGTTGCAAAGTGCCCAATCTCAAAGTATCCCAAAGAGAAAACCATGTGCTCCAGCAATTATGTAATCATGCAAATGAAGGAAAAACTAAAACTTTGGACCGTGCGATGCTGCCCTCTATACTAAAATTGAAGCCCATAGAACAGTATGATGCTGCCCTCTATACACAAAATGCAGCTTGCAGACAGGAAGTTACACCCTTATATGGCGGCTTATTATTAGACCTTAGGTTTCCCAGGTGTATCAAGACCTCCCTGGTACTAGATTATTGCTGTGTCTCAGAATGTCTTAAATCAACATGAACATCCTGTAAGCTGATATTTTACATCCTGTTGCTGGGAGTCTGGAAGGAAATAAAACTTACTATACGTAATACTCTTACATAATATAGCCCTGAGAAAATTGTAGGAAGTCTGAGTTGGTGTTAACCCTATTGGACCTGTTACATTGATATACGCTTGTGTTGATTAACTGACAATGGATTTTCAAATATGCCGTTTACATTCGTCTATACGCATGGGGTTACGTAGATAGTGGAGTGTAAACACCGTGTGAAGAGAACGAACATGCTCGTTCTTTTTGGCGTGTGGTGACTTCGCGGGAAGATGTTGCGTTGTTTCGAAGCTTGTACTTGGGAATTTTAGGGGCATATCGATTTAGCGGAACCTGCGGAAACTAACGGAAACTAGAAATGTTAAATTCGCTCAGTAGCGAATTTGATGACATCCACATTCACTTCAGACATGCCAGAGCTAGGGCTAACATGTTTGTCCATCCTTGGGACTGAAAGTGTCAAGTCTGATGATGAAATCTTTGGGAGTGAACATGTTGAAATTTATTGAGACGATCATCTTTTCATGTTTTTAGTGTAGCCTGCCGGTAGGCCCACATGTCATGATCAAGATAAGAATGATGTAGGCCTAGGCCTACGGTATATGATGTAGACATGGCTTTGCATGCGTTTTTTTGCGTGTTTTATAAAGTTACTGATCTTCAAAAATTGAATTGGCATGGTCAGGTGATGACCATTTAAAAATTAGTTGTAAAAGTTTGTCTCAGCCATCCGTAGTCGTTGTTGACGTTCACTAATGCATTTGCACAGTGACCTCCTGTACATTTTGTATTGTAGGCCTAGGGCATGTAGGGTGTACACATGTTGATCGATGGCGGCAAATTCACTCGCGACTTTTCAGCGCACTCGTGTCTTCCGAATGGCGCTCCTGTTTATAGAGTTTGTAGCATCTTTTGTGGTGATTCTAGGAAGTTTTTAGGGTTGGATTGGATTTGTCAAGTGTAACAATTTTGGACTGAGCATGCGAAGATATCCAAGCCGTCAGAAACTGACTGATGCGAGCACGAGCCGCCATGCTGCTTTAATCAAGGTGTAATTATGATTTCGATCGCTGATTGGCCAGATGTTGACCTAGAAATTATACAATGACTGAAACCGTGTGAAATGTGCTGAGACGTCACAGTGCATCCGGGATGACGTCACGGGATGACGTCAGCGAAAAGTTGCTGGGGGCGACGTCATGGAGTGTTGACTGCGCTTTGATCACGGCAAGCCGGAAAATTTCCACAAAAATCGCCCCAAAATCGGTTAATAATGCAAGTATGTAAAATTCCAGCCTTTCAGACCTGGCAACAATCATATGGCTGCTTGTGATGAAGTTTGAGCGCGATCCGTTCAGTAGTTTTTGCAAAACCGTCCCGGGAATGTGAAAATTGGAGAGAAAGAAGGAAATCCTGCGAAACCAATATGTCCTCCCCACCGTGAGGTGTGTGGAGGCCATAACTAACGGAAACTGGTCTGGAGGCGTGCATCTTAAACTGTGGGGAGCCAAAGAGAAACATATTGATCTATTGAGAATTTGAAAACTAACGATAACTGGTCATTAGGCGTGCATCTTAAACTATATGGCACGCCAGTGAGAAAAATATTGATCTCTTCAGAATAAAATATGAAAAATATATATAAAACGCCTGAATGGCATTTTAGAAAGATTTCGAATCACACTAACTGAATGGAAATAATGCCAAAAATCGAGGCACCGTGTCAAATGACTACGACACGATGAAGGCCTATGTAAACCGCCGTGTTGGCCTGTCGTTTGATCTACGCGTACCGTAGCGTGTCTTCCGTGTATTAGTGCGGTATGGTATGTTCTCCCGTAGGATTTTTTTGCTAAAGTTGATTTTTTTTACTGTTTTGGCTTTAGTGAGGTTATAACTGCCCAAAAATGACGGGGTGCAAATTTTCTGACCCTTCCCTCACTTTCTGGGGGACACCAATGGATACAACGACTGAGGTTTGTACAGGAGAATGGGACCCGATGTACAGCTAACTTTTGAACGGTTGGATTTACACCCCATAAATGTATTACCAACAGATAAAAACATGGTGCCTCTGAATCAGATAGGCATATTCTTAATTGTTTTTAGTCGTTATGTAATGAGAGATGACGTTTTTCATATAAATTAACACAAAATGAGTCGAAATGCATAAAACACCATTTCCTAATTACGTAAACCGCTTAAAAACGCCAAGAATAGGCTTATTTGATTCCGAGGCACCATATTTCTATCTGTTGGTAATACATTTATGGGGTGTAAATCCAACCATTCGAAAGTTAGCTGTACATTGTCTCCCATTCTCCTGTACAAAGCTCAGTTGTTGCGTCCATTGATGTCCAATGGTAAAGTCAGTTCACAACATTGGGGGACGCCCCGCAAAGAGGTTAGTGGTCAGAAAATTTGCCCCCCATCAATTTCTGATAGTTTGGACCCTAAAGTACCTAGAACTGCAAAAAAATCAACTTTAGCACAAAAATCCTACGGGAGCTGCTTTGTTGACAGACCACACCGCACTATATCGACAAGCTCTATGTAAACCCAGCCTAATATATACGCATGACATCATGACGCTACCTGTAGACACAAACATAGGCCTATTCGCCCGGCAGCAGTGCCGTACCAGCATGATTTTTATGCTGAAGATTGGCAGATCAAGGTGGATGTACCATGAAGTAGCCTATCTGAGTGTAGGCTTACTTCGTTACACTTCCAAAGGAATTGGACCATAGGCCCTACGTCACTTGACAGTTTGACCTCCCCACACACACAAAATGAACGTCTAATTAACTAAATTTCGTCTAATGATTCCTGCGACTTGTTAAATCTCCCAACCATCGCCCGAGGGATGTGCATGGAAAATGAACTCAGAATTTTTCACAAAAAAGACCCAAAAAAACCCAGAGAAACAGACACGTAAAAAAAGTGCAACCGCGAGGGATCGAACCCGGCGCCCCGGATTCATGGCCCCACGCTCTACTGGGTGAGGTCAAGTGAAGATGTATATTCAACACATTCTGTTTAATAAACAGATCTGTTAATAGATCTGTTGACTTGATCAGAGACTTGACCTGCTACCTAAACAGGCTGTTAACATGCGGTTAAATAAACAGATTATGTTAACTTAACAGATCTGTTAACAGATACGTTAACAGTTGCTGTTAGTGTAACAGAATCTGTTAAGTTAATCTAAGCCCCTAAAATCTGTTAATTGAATATTTCGGCAATTAGGAGGGCATCATTCCTGAAATTTCTAAATATCACTTAGAGTACTGTTCTGGCCTCATTCGACCAGAAAACAGTTCACTTTTAGCTGTAGCTTAGATTTTTAAAGAATTCCTTAACACTAACCTCTAGAGGTTAAGCTCCTGTTACAGGTTGAGGAGGTCATGTGAAATGTTAACAGATCTGTTAGCAGCCATTTGTTTGAGAATCAGCTAACTTAGTGAAATCATGCAATTTGATCCAATTCTTCAAGATGTAGCCCTTCAGAGAGCACCAAATCATGGTAAGGAGGCAGCAACAAGCACAGAGCCTACTGCTGTCCACTTTCGCCTTTCAGAACACTGGTGTATTATAAAAATCGGGTGCCAGCACCACATTGCTCAGGAAGTCAGATCGACCCAGCTTGCACGCTTGAGTGCTCCCCAGGTTATGGTAAACACCACATGAAGGGCAAGGGATTTCACACTCCTTCAAGCTTATTTTCTCTGTGTTGTTTTAGCAATTCATCCAGAACAGTGCCACATTTGTACACAGTCCATAGTATTATGCCCATGGGTATGTGGTGTATTCATCCTACATCTTGTGCAGCTCTGAGAACACAGAAATAACAGCAATACTTATACTGTTTAATAGTATAAGTATAAGACGGAAAAGTTTGGTGAAAA